>APFE030305436.1:4812-19276 GCA_000404065.3 Pinus taeda | reverse complement strand
TTTTTTTTCAGTTCCACTTCCTTAACTATACATGGGGAGTTTAATCACATCATAGTAACTCTTCGTTACATGTTTACCCAAGTGGATCGATTAACTTGGGAAAATGTAGGAGGAGGGTGTTACATAATGTATCACGAATCCATATAGGTCTCTTCCTCCTTTGAGGATCATAATAAGGAGGGTATAAAGGATCAATGGGTTCCATAGGCTCGTCTGGCTCACACATGGATGGCTCTGCATATCCATCCATAGTATCATCCCTTCTCTTAGATATGGTACAAAGAGGAGAGTCCCTTCCTTTCCCAAGGGAAACATATTCATCAAAATTAACATCTTGACTTAACTCAATGTTCCTTTGACCTAGAACATATATCTTGTAATCCTTAGAATTCGCACAATAACCAACAACCGTACCTTTCCTTCCTGAAGCCTCAAGCTTGGTCCTCTTCTCCTATTCTACATGGAAGTAGGCAAGCCAAAAAAATATTATAAACTATCCAAGTTCTCATTTCATACCTATAAATACTTCTTCAAGAGTCTTGTCTCCTAGGGCATGATGAGCACTCATATTTTGGACATATATAAAATAGTATTTGTATCTTCTCCCCACAGAAACATAGGAAGAATTCGATCATGAATCATGGCTTTGGATGCTTCCAAGATGGATGTCGTAGGGATTAATGCACTATTGATGGTGGACAGAAAAACCCTCTCAGGTCTCCCGGGACCTAAGGTAGACATAATGAAGTGACCTAAAACGGTTAATAGATACATCCAAACAATATCATGTTAATCTAGAAATTGAAAAAGAAACAGAGAAGGATTACGTATTAGTATTTCACACAAATCCACTAGAGTTTTTAGTGTGACAGAGAAAGGATCCTTAGTTAGCTCTCCTATTAGGACCTACACATAAGAAATACACAAAGTGATCTTCACAAGATATAGTACTTCAACAATCCAAAACATCAACATATAACAACATATAGAGTTAACATGCATCAATGATAAACATTAGTCTCTCCATTGAACCAACATATACAAAAAGAAGGTATCAATATCATCACATAGAAAAAACAGGAGAATATTTATATTATTTGATGTGAGAAGAATGATTACAACCATTATTGATGAATCAAGTCTCCCCTTAGATCCTAGCTCCTCTCTCTCTCTCTCTCTCAATTAGCTTATCGATGACATAGTTGTGTACAAATTATGATCCCAATTATTGTGGTCTTGCCTCCAATTTATAGGTAAGGGGAGGCTCAATCATTGTTAATTTATCCA
Source organism: Pinus taeda (assembly GCA_000404065.3). Taxonomy (NCBI): domain Eukaryota; kingdom Viridiplantae; phylum Streptophyta; class Pinopsida; order Pinales; family Pinaceae; genus Pinus; species Pinus taeda. Next base: position 17,989 of record APFE030305436.1, on the reverse strand, counting down.
CAGGTCTCATTTAGGAAAAAGCTACATGTTGCCTCTACTTTATTTCTCTTTCCTCCTTTGTTTGGTTCTATTAGGATTAGCAATTTCCTTTGACAGGTCCAAGGTGGATGTTTCCAGCTTTTTGGGGTCGACATTGAGTGAAAGATAGAATGCGAGTTAGTTAACTAACGTTTGACCTTCACAAGCTCATGAAAATCCACTGACATGGCCGTTAGGAAAAACAGAGCATTAATCCCTAGGTTAACACACATTTCTGGGTCCTCGACTATGTTAGAACCTATTTCTTTGTTTCTAGGGTGCATTACCCTGGAAACTAGGTCTGTAACCTAGGTTTTCTTCCAGTCAAAAGTGTTCTCTTATGAGATAATTAGGAGGTCATTTTCTATATAATAGATTCCCCCTAAAGTGTGAGGTCATAGAATAATATCATAGATGAAATACTTTAGAAACTGTAACTAAAGAGAGAGAGGATCATAGCATCGGAACTAAGGGAGTCCTCAAAACAACAACATATGTCAGAAATATATAAACATGTCCTGAGTTGTGCATTCCCATGCTTAGTAGAAAAATCAGAGTGATTTCCATAGGAGGCATGATGGTGATGTCCATCGATAGGCACAATGTGGAAGCTTGTCATAATATGATCAATCTGAAGAGATGTCTCTGAAAACAATAGTCGTAGCTTGGGAGAGGAAACAAAGCTGAGTGATGTAAATCCCTACCCAAGGTCTTGGTTGTCGCTTCCAAAAATAACATATTTATACACACGTTAAAAAAGGATTTGAAGTCAAACATGTGATACATTGTATGATTACTAGTCAATGATGAAAATTGTTAACACACATGAGGATGGCCACTGAGAAGGATGATGATCTCCATGATGCATAGTACAATCTAGTGAGTGTCAATAAAATTTATTGGCGTTGAACACTCATAGAATCATTAAATAGGGAGCCAATGATGAAAACCCCCTATCAAATGCAGGCTATATTTCCACTATGGACTACAAGTTCCAGGGTAATGACAGGTTTCTAAATCTAATTCCTAGATAAGATGCTAAAGTTGATAGGAAGAGACATGTCAAAGGTAGGTAATGAGGTTTCCTACATTAGTTGACAAGAAACATGACGAGAATGATCATGTTGGAGATATTTTAGAGAAATGTGGAAAGCTCAATGAGGGAAAATATTCATATGAGTGAATGGTTGATACAAGAAGCAGAGAGTAAGAAGATCCCTTGAATAATAGAAGGCACAACATCAGGGTCACTAAGAAACTTATACTCAAGAACACCAAAGAGTGTTTAGATACAAGGATGCAGGGACATCACGGTATCAAGGCTAAACTCATAGGATTGTATGGTTCAAAGAGAGGCTAATGAAAGAGGAAAATGATGAGGGGGCACCATGTTTAATTCAGTTACAAGAAGACTGCTGCCAAAAGATCTTTCAAAATATAGATATCTAAGCCACTATTCTATCCATTGTTTTCTCAATCTGATTAAGTTTAACGAGTCTAGTAATGGAAAAATCAATGGTCTTTTCACATTTAGAGAGTCTGAAAAGATCACAAAGACAACTCCAGGGTCATACCTTTATCATGGTTGATGACTGGGTGCAGAAAGGGGTTAACAGTATACCTGACATAGTTCATTTTCCGTAAGTTAGTCCATTGAGTCAGGATAAATTGATAAACCTATGTTGAATAAACATCATCCTCATTTTGTTAAAAGTACAAGAGAACGAAGTAAACTTGATAATATTTGTAAAAGTTTGTTAACCGAGTCAAGAAAAGAAAACTCAAAGTACCTTTTTTAGTTTTAAAGAGAAAGAAAAAGAGATTAAAAGAAGCACTCAAATACTCTTTGTAGGCATTTTATGAGCCTGAAGAAGGTAGCTCAAGGTTTTTTTGTTTAAAGAGAAAGAAAAAAATCCCTAAAAAGAATATGCTCATTCCATGTCAAAGATGGTCAGCACTGTAGAAAATCAATTAAAAGACATCAAATCATATGAAAATATTGGCAAAATAGTTGTTTGGTGTATTTAAAAACAAATAGGGATAAAACCGCTCACAAAATAGACTAGTTGAGTTGATTCATACCTCTATAGTGGCTATAAGAAGGAAATAAGGGCCCCATTTGCACCAATTAGAGGTGGTGATAGTACTCTGGAGAGAAAAGGGAGCATAACCTCCCGAGAAATTGTGAACACACTGGGAAACCATTCAACTTTCCATTAGTTACAAGTAACAATACCAATCTTGAGCTTTCATTAGAATCATTATTTGATGTTTTTCACTGTTAATTTTTCATTTTTAAGCATACCCTAGGTGGATTTTCCAGGTAACGTGATCACCCAGGCTAGGGGGCACGTTATCATGCTCTTCCCACACATGAATATAGCATTAGCACGCTCTGTGGAGTGAAGGCATCTACATTAGCTGACCAAGTGCTAAGAAAAATAAACTTTCTTGATTCGTAGGATAATTTTGCTGGTAAAGTACTAAGTAAGGGTTTGTGTGGTTCATGAATCAATTGTTGACAATGATTCATTGGAGAGAAATATCTCATGACCAAGAGGAACTTCAAATGCTAAATGATCCAGCATGTTTAGCTACTCTGAGATGATGTGGGTTGCTAAAGTATGATAGACTTGATTTGATGAAAAGTCAGGAGGACATACTGAGTTGGATAATCCAACAGTGGGATGAAAAACAAGGTTTATTTAATATTGGGTATGATGAGCTTTTGATTGAGAGAGATGACATCTATTTCCTCATTGGTTTATCATGCATGCGTGCAATATTAAACTTAATAGGAGGAAGAGCGGATCCTAGGACCATTGTGGATTTGATTTGAACACATTGCATAGCAGGTGGTCAACCAGTTAGTAACAGGATTCCAGTAGAGTGAGTGGCATTGAGACCAATGAGGTCTATTTTATGAATGATAGTGTGACTAGAATGGGATAAGAGACAATATGTGGCTACAAAATCTCAATTGTTACTAGCATTGGATTGCTTACAACCGCAAGTGTTCAACTGTTGTGAGCGAGTTCTTTGACAAGTGAAAGTGAGATGAAACCTGCAAGACTCGGGCCCAAAGAGAATTTGGGTATGGTATAGTGATTGTATCCTTCATACTAAATAGTGTTCCTATTATGAGGCATTAAGTGAGTTTGGACATGGCTAGTCCCAGGGAATGGAGACAAGATCAGTGGGCTTCCTTGGTGCCTCTAACGGGAGGTGGAACGATCAGGAACTACTTTGATGATGACTCCTTTAAGTGGCTCAAAGGTCATATTCCCATGGTCGAGGACTTCCTGTATGCTAGAATGAACTATACAGGGGATCCTGTGTTGATATGCCACTCGACACTAAGTGGGGGCCAATAGATAAGAGGATAATCATTGAAAAAAAGCATTTTTTGTCCTTTGAAGTTTATGCAATTTTTTTTGTTAAGGTTGAAAACAATCTGAAATCAAGCTTTGCTTGACACAAATGTGGCTCTTGTTCTCCCTATGGGTATATCCCAGCATGTGAAGCATGGTGATCAACTACCTAGGGTTGGAGTAGCAACAAGGGCCACAACAGTCGTCGAAGAGGGAGATGACACACATATTGTGTGCGAGGTTGGTAGAAACCTTGAAGATTTGAGCATGGGTGTGTTGCCTCTTCCCATGAGAAAGAAATATGTCCATATATAGTGACACATAGTGGGTGTACCAGAGTGGTTTTTGGTGGCTGTGAGGAGGTTACCTAGAGTAGTGATATGTTACCATCAACAAAAACATTAGCAGGAGGAGGGGATAGCCATAGTGTGACAAAGTGAGGTTTATTGAAGTCATTTTGTATAAAACACCCATGTTTTGGTAAATTTTTTTGTAAATGACTGGAAACAATATTATATATATATATGATTATAATATATATTATATATATATAATTGATCTAGGTGGATCTCTAGACACGAGGGGCATGGAAAAGGCTTAAAATTCAAAGTGGCAAAAAGGCGATTAACTTGACATCAAATCAAAGTGCTCATCACCCTGATTCCAACAATGTGAACGACACTCCAATTCGAGTCCGGATGAAGGAGATAGAGGTAGTCAAAGTTGCGTTGAATTTTTGTTGACTATGGAGGATTAACAAAAACACAATTTAAACTTTTCCAGAAGACAGAATCTGGCCAACTCCAGCCAGATTCCAGGCAAAATTGTTTCCTGGTTAAAATGACTCCTTCGGTTAAAATTCGAATTTTAAAAAATGCCCATGTTTGTTTTATTAAACGAAAAAAATATTAAAAAAAGGATGGCGAGCCACCAATCCCACCACCCCAATCTTTTCCACGTATATATATATTATATATGTCGAGGGGTGGGTCACTACCCCTGGCCCCTCCCATGGAACATTTGAAATAGCATGGGAAAGGTGGGCCGGCCCATGGGGCACAGACCCAACCTTCCACCCACCAACATTTTTTCTTAATTAAAGAATTTTTGTTATGTAAAAAATGAGGAGGCGGGGTTTGACTGCCTGACCTCCTTCGTAACAAACTAATCTCAAACCAAATCCACCAATAGAACTCTTGAGAAATCTGTCATTAGTTTTTTATTTAAAACTCATTTCATTAATGTGCCCAGGCAAAGGAGGAAGTGCACGCAATTCGAGGCAGATTTTTGCAGGAGGGCTAGATTTTCACTTTGTCAAATTTTGACAAATTTTATATGGTTTCAGCACTTCTCGACACCACGAACGCAATGGGATAGACAGTTTCCTAATCTGAGCAGCTGATTTGTAGAGGACCTAGAGGAGGGAATATTTGAGGAATCTAGGGGGAATCTAAAAGATTCCTTGAGCCCCAGATTCTCACTTTCTCAGAATTCAGAAATTTGATAGTTAATTTTGCACTATTCGATGCCACAAATTTGATGGTGTGTTTAGATTTTCCATTTTCTCATTCTTTTTTTTTGCCACTTTTCTAAGTGGAGTGCAGGTGTTAGCGTTCATGTGCGAGCAGCGATTTCCATGAGATTCAACACCGTGAGATCAATGGCACTAACAGCTTCAGCAGTTTGACATCCTCTTCTTCAGATGGCCCCTAGATGTGAGGTATACGCAGTGTGTTCATGTACTTATTTTTCTATACATTGTGCTACACAGATCCCTGTTTGATTCTTGATGTGGGATATTTTTTCTTACTCGTTTTCATGGTTCCTGCTTGATGTGATACGAAATCATATGTGTGATGTACCTATTGTCATGATTCGTCATGTTGTGTTTTGAGATCCCTTTGTTGTATGTTGATGGGATACTCATGTTGTCATCATGTATGTTTTCAAGGAGATCCCTTTTATGCCATTTTGGCGGAATTCTCATGATCATCATGCATGGGTTTATGTCATACTGATAGGAGTCTTTTGACTGAGAGTTCTTGTAGTTGAACATCTCTTGGAGTCACTCCCACCTGAGGGAATTTTCCTTGTATGATAACGACATCACCTCTATGTACATCACCACTATTGACAACACTTAATGCAATGGCCTACACCATCTTGACATCGGGGCCTAGAGATATAGTCCCTCCTGGACGAACTCCATTATCAACGACTTATGCTTTCATGTGTTGGTGAATTTCATGTTCCTCTTCTTTACAACATGCAGATGTATTCATTTATGTTCTTTTAAAAATGAAATTTAACACATCATAAAAGAAAAAGGTCTTAGAAGGGTCCTTTGTCACACCTGGACCTGGATCATATATATTGGTGAGTTTTGGTGTATTTGTTGTTTTTAATGTAATTTTTACAATGAAAATGTACGTGCATGAATGTGACTAAAAATAATGTTATAGATGCCAATCTAACACATAATTTTCAATTGGATCAGCTAACGCATTAGATTCTAATGGAATTTGTTGATAAGTAAGAAATACAAACTGACATTCCAAAAGCCTTACCCTTAAAATGTCACATAATAAGATAGCATTACGAATATGATAATGATTGGTCAAATGCATAATGAAGAGATGAGAGTTTAACCTAGCCACTATATTTGAGATGTTGTGAGATATAGCTTCAATAAGGATTTCAATGACCAACATATACTCAACAATATTGTTGGTGGTAGAACCAAGGAATACCCCCTCAGAACTAAGTATTTTTTACTCAAGTGTGTAAAGAACCCAAGCAGTCGATGCAATGTGTCGTTTGTGACGACTGGCACCATCCAAAAATCTTATGTATGATAAGAGTGGAGTGGAAATATGAAAAATAATACATGTGCATGATCCAAATAACCATGAAAAACAAAAAATATCCAGTACACCAAAAGTAAAAAAACCTATATACATTGAATTACAAAGCATATGCCTAGTGGAACACTAGGTGAAATAATTATTGAGATAGAGCCTTTTATGGGGCTTTGTAAGTAGGATTTAGTCACAGTATTGAATTTCATACACTCCTTTAGAAAGAACCTTAGTAAGGACATAAGGCCCAAGCCATAGCAGTTGAAGTGTTTATGTCCCCAAAAGATTGTGTTTTTGACCGTAGAGTAGGACGAGGTCACCCTATTAGTAAGAATGAGGGTTGACATGTTTATCGTATTAGGATTTTACTCAGTGCTTGTGTGCTTGATAGATAGTGTAGCGTCTCGACAATTCTTGTCCAAATGATTGAGTGAAATCAAGCGGTCTTCTTTAGTAGTAGTATCAAGTAGGAGTTCAATGATGAGTTTGAGAGATGGAATCTGACACTCGATAGATAGAACTGCTTCAAGGCCATAGACCAGCTAAAATGGCATGAAGCCTGTAGATTTTCTTTCACTAATGTTTGGTATGCCCAAAGGGAATAATATAACATTATATTCCATCCGGTATCCCCATTGGAGCCAATGTTATAGCCTTATAGTCACATTGATCAAAATTACTCTTTTCACTATTGTTATAGTCTTAGGTCAAATTATAATATTTTCAAATTAAATTTGACACCTCTGTTGGTTGTCAAATGGTTCCAAGTCATTTTATAGGTGTCATTTCTACTCCCTCCACTTATTCAAGGTCACAAGCAGGCATCATGGTTAGGTCATCATTTCCTCTCATAAGTCATCAAATGAGTTAGTTGGTGACGATTTAGGTCATGGTCTAGAATATGCATTTGATGGTCATCATTATATTAGTCATCAATATCAATTTAGGTAGTCATGTCATCCATTATGGTCATCATCATGGGAGTTATCAATTAGGGAATAAATGTTTTCAAAAAGAATTTCCTATTGAAGAAATAATGCTATAGTACAAATCACATCATCAAGTAATTTTGTCAAGAGTAAACATTATGTCACTCCACCATCAAGTTAAAAAACAAATTTTCAAGTTATAAAGGAGCATCAAAGCTTTTCAAAACTTCATTGTATCCTTCCAAGAGCTCAATAATTCCTTTTTACCTCTTTGAAGATATGCCATAGCCATCAAAAATTCGAATTTCATCATCACCTCCCTTGTTCATTGCATGTTGTGTTTCTCGAGGAGGTTGTTGTCCTTTTAATTTGGAGACCAAAGGGATAAAGAAAAGGTTCAATTATCATCTCAATTTATTTAAATACTCTTTAAACAAGTAAGTCAAGCTTCACAAACCTTCTATGCAGTCTCTTTCCTTAAAAAAAGGATTAAAAATTCATTCCTAGGATTTTGCTACATTTTTCACTTCAATGGTCTCTTGCTTATTTTGAGAGTAAATATCCTTCTTTCTAGGTCTATAAATCCTTAATTAACCTCATTAAATAGTCTCAAACATTCCCCTCATGCAAATTCCATCATTTTACGATTTTGCCTCAAAAACCTTGTGTTTCTAGCTTAAGTCTGTGTTTTTCGCTTTTCACCACTCTATTCTCACTCATTTCAAGAAATTACACCTCCATTGTCTTGCTAACATATATCCCTACACCCCATATATTTATTAGATCTTTTCCTACTCCCTTCCCTCTCATTCCCCCTTTGAAATTTGTTGCACTTTTGACTTTGTTTTTGGTCATCATTTGCAAAAGCAATTTATAACCAAACTAAGATGTATTTTGGAAACCAAAAGGAGGTTTATGTTAAGGAAAAACCTTAGCAAAATAACCTCCTTCAGTTTCTATAGAGGTATCATATATTGGGACATATCCACTTTCTTGGAGGCCTATTGCAGAAAATCAAATTCTCCAATGTTTCTTGTATGTTTTAGTCATTATTTTGTGGCACAGATTCCTAGCTAATAGAAACGAATTTCCAAACATTGAGAGATTTGTTCCTCCAAAACAAACTTATCTATAAAAACCTCTCCCATATTTGTAAAACATGTTATGGTTAAAACGATATCATTTCATATTTGACCCCTAGTTTTTTGATCCGCTTCTAGAGAATTTGCTACGTTTCGGGAGAGTCTCTTTGAAGTCAAGTTTACAGAGGCTTAAATGATGATTTTGGATGGTTCAAAGGTTCCATGGTGTATATTACATCCCACAATTTCTTCATAGGTCTTGATCAAAGCTTAAAACCTCTTCCAAGTAATCAAAAGATCAAGCCAACTATCCGTTGTGCTTTTGTTAGGAGTTGTCGTGATTCTAAGAAAATTGTTGTGTTTATGTGTGAGAAATGTTTTTACTACATGGAAAGAGTTAAAAGTGAAACAAAATTAATGTAAATGGAAAATTAGATGTTTTGATGGAATTTTAAATGTAAATATCCTATGGTTAATTTAAACATTGGATACTTTTTTAGGGATAGGATTAGTTAGCTAAAAGGACAAAAGTTTGTTCTAACTCCTCCTAGGTCTTAGCAGAGATAGGATATGTGCTTGTACCTTCTTAGTTGACTTTTTGAATATATAATTCAACCTACTTAGGAGGAATTTGACCACATCTCATATATGAGGCTTAAATTTAATGTAATCAAATGTTGGTTACTAGAGGTAGAAACATTTTTGGAACTAATGTACTCCAATTTTGCAGAGAAATAAAATATAGTTGCAGCTATTTTTCTGGGATTCATCTGTTGTGGTCAGTGACATTTCTTTTTTCAGCATCTATTATGTATTTGATTATTTTATGTTTCTAGCAGCCATCTATATTTCTTCTTGTGTTAATCTCTTAAGTGTTTTATAAGAAGAGCTTTGGCATAAAATCACATGAAAAAGATCATTGTCGACGCGTTTCGAACCAACTAGTGTGGTTCATCGTCAGGACAAGTTGAAGAAACAAGTCTTGCCTACCATGTTAAATAGACTGTGCAGAGACTCCAACGGCTACCTAATGGCTAATTAACGGCTATTTTGAACCTTAAGTCAAGGTCAAAATTATATTAACACATTAAATATTTTTATTTTTATTTTAATATTCATATTAATAATATATTACTCTAAAATAAGTAAACTTAGGTACCAATGGTACCTGCGAGAATAATTGGAATTCTGAATGTTATTAAAATTAAATAAATAAAATAAAATAAATGATTTATTTAATCGTATTCATTCTTAGTCAAATTAATAAGGTAATCGGTTGTTAGGATAGAAGTAAATGAGTATTAATTAAATAAATATATAATTTAATGGTGAGTTCCAAAGTTGCTCATTTGTTAATTTATTTATTAATATGCATATAAATTATATATATTAGCTTGTTAAGGTCAATGAAGAGTTAATAATTATGAAGGTTGTTTTAAAAATTAAGTTAATTTGTATTTAATTAATTAATTAAAATAATATCCCTGCCAATAACATCTATAGGATTGTTTATTACCTAATTTTAATTAGTTTATTATGATAATATATATATATATATATATATATATATAATATATTTTATATATATATTAATAATATATATATATTATAATATATATATATATATATAATATATATGTATCTATATATATATATATTATTTTATCAGAATATAATGTAAAATAGTTTAAAGATAGGAGAGATATCTATATTTAAATAAATAAATAAATACTTAGTAATAATGATAAAGATAGAACTATGAAAGAAAATAAAATTAGAACCAAGAATAAATGGTAACTAATTCAGTATTAATAATGACCTAATGAATGCATTAAATAATTAGATAATGTAAAAATCATACAACTACATTAAATCAAATAATTGGAATTATAAATAAATAACTTTCTATATATATATATATATATTATATATATATATTATATATATATATATATATATATAATAGAAAGTTATATTTATAGATGCATATATCTAACATTAAGACGAATGATAATCTTAATGATAATACTCAACGCGTCGACAATGATCTTTTTCATGTGATTTTATGCCGAAGCTCTTCTTATAAAATTAATGGATCACAGAAGCCTCAATTCTACAACTCTTAAGTGTTATCTAAATGCTTTGTTTTGTGTGAGATTATCATCTAACTATTTTATCCTCTAAACAAGTGAATTCATTATGCTCACTTAACTTCTTCTATTTGATTTCCTCATCCCCATACTACAACGATAAATCCATTTGTGTATCTCATTACATCTATCTTGCCTCATTTAATGACTACAACTGATATTTTGACCTAGTTGGATCTATTTCCTAAACCTAGTGCTTCTAATCATGAAAACCCTAAATAAAACCCTAATGAGTTGATACCTAGCCTAAAACCCTAATTTTCTCTTGTCAATTTCAATGGCTATGAGTTTGATTTTAGAGAGATCCCTCTCTGATTTGGTAGGGCTAGCTACGAATTCAAAATTTTGGTCTAAGGTTACCTCTTTGGTTTCTCTTCTCAGCCTTGTGAAACTAAGGAGTGCTAACATTTTGGCATTGTTGTGAGAGATCAAAATGAAAGTTAATATTCTCCAGGAAATATTGTTCACGTTGTAGATCAGATTTTTGATGGTGGAAAATAGTCAGACATATGAAGGTTGAAACATTCACCTAGCAAATCCAACTTGATCCAAGGACGGCACTGGCAGTAGGGTCCAGAAATCAAAATGAGTTCATGTAGAAAATTTGATGGTAAGTTAACCTAATAATGCAATATAAATCAAAGAAAAATACTATAACCTACTTCTACTATAAATTTGCGGAAGCTTAAAGATCAAGCTAAATAATATAACCGAAAGAAGAAGAATCAATGACACAATACACATGAAAATACTTTGAGGGAAGCCTCAACTAAAAACCCCACACTATCTATATTATCATACAAGTGGAAATACATAGGAATTATACAAAGGCTTAGCTCTCACAGCTAGCTAGCTCTCAGTACAATCCTCACATATGCTCACAGGAATTCTTGGCTTCTCTCAAGCCTTCCTCTCTGCCCTCCAAGTTCCTATTTCCTTGCGTTGTTCCTTGTGGATGATTCTCCTGTTACCAAGTGGAACACTCTCTCACACACTATCAAAACTACACAATCCTCAAGGAATGATGCCTTGGCTACATGCATGAGTTTTCTTTATAAGAAAAAACATGCAACTGATAGTAAATTGTCCTTGTCTTTAATATCAACTGGGTCTTTCTCAAAATATACAAGCATTCATTTCCGAAGAGGGAATCTTCAGTTAACTGGAGTACACTAGTTGAGTGCATGCATGCATCAACTGACTGTTAACTCACTTTTAGTTCCTCAAACAGTTTGGAACTAATTTAACTGGACTTAACTCAGTAAAATGAGTTAACTAATTACAACTCAAATATAACTCAATCTTATCTCCTTAATTTAAGGGATAACTCTTGCATGACTTTAGAAATACTTCTAACTTGAATTTCTCCAACTAATTAATTCAAAATGAATTAATTAATTATTTCCAAATAGCTGTTAAGACTAAATTCGATTTTAATTCACAATTTAATTCAAGGAAAAATTAAATTGGAATATTCTTGTTGTCATATTTCAATAGTTCTCAATCCAGAAGGTATGGTCCTATGCATTGAGATCATGTTCCAGGAATTCCAAATTGTCTACCTCAGGAAGATTGGAAAACATACTTGCCAAAACTCAAAGATGGAAAAGGTGATGATGCTACAATTCATTTAATAAGATTTCATATGAATGTGCATAAGCTAAGGATTAATTTTCATGAAGATTGTTTAATGAAAATGTTCATGATTGTCAAGCTATAAAAAGGGTCTCTTTCACCTCTAATTATGTTATGAAACTAGCTCAAGAAAAAATAGAAAAGATAGATCAACGCCTTAGAATTCAGCCTCTTCGAGGGGGCAACCTCCTTTACATTACATAAATGAAAAATTCTTGGATGATTCAAATGACAAAACCTCCTTTCTATATATAGGAGTCTAAGGAGTCACAATATAATCTAGCCGACCTAACAATAATAATATAAAGCCACAAAATAAACAATAGAGGGATTCTATGGGGCACAGTAATAACAATATGGGGGCAATAGGGGCACAACAATATTAATAAGGGGTATAACTACAATAGTAATGGGGTAATCACTAGTATTATAGGGACCCAACATGCCCCTCGCCTTCAAAAAAGTGTTTTCCTCAACGCTTGAGTAGTTCTGGATACTTCTGCATAAAATTCTCATCCTCCCATGTGGAATCTTCAGCGGATAAGCTCTTCCACTTGATAAGATACTCTGAAATTGATCAATTTCGTAGCTGTCGAGTTCTTGTTTCTATGACTGCTTCCGGTTCCAATATAATTTTCCTTCCTCATCAAGTTCTGGCAATATTTTTTGAACTAGGAGCTTGTCGCCTATAACCTTCTTTAAACATGAAACATGGAAAACTGGGTGCAATCGAGAAGCTGCAGGAAGCTCCAATTTGTATGCCATAGTACCAATCTTTTGCAACACCTTGTACGGACCATAATACTTTGGTGATAATTTATTATCCTTCTTAGCTTGCTTGAGGGACATTTGCTTATATGGTTGTAGCTGTAGGAATACCCAATCACCCTACACCAAAACTTCTTTCACTGTGATGTTGATCTGCCTGTTGTTCATTCTATTTTGTGCCAACACGAGGTTATCCTTTAAGAGTTGGAGGACTTGTTGTTGATGTTCGATGTGATGTTCCACTGCTTGAACCTTAGAATTTTCTCTTAAATATGATGTGATGTATGGTGGTTGATACCCATAAAGTGCCATAAATGGGGTCATTTTTGTTGCTGTATGGAAGGAAGTGTTATACCAACATTCAGC
>APFE030305433.1:124374-168910 GCA_000404065.3 Pinus taeda | reverse complement strand
AACCAAGCACATACCAATCAAGTATCATTTTCTCCGAGAACAAGTGCTTGAACAGAAAGTCAAGTTGGAGTATGTTCCTTCTAAGGAACAAGTTGCTGATATTCTCACCAAACCGTTGCCCAGGGAAACTTTTGAATACCTCAGGCAAAGGCTGGGGGTTGTTGATGCATCATCTTATTGTTGAAACTCTTCTGATTGTTGTACGCATGGTTCATCTGGGGTATATGCGTACATGTGCTGGGTTGCGACACAGGTTTAGGGGGAGCATATAATGCATTGTTGGCATTATGGAGGATGTACAAAAGGAGATCATGGGAGCTGGTCTGAATACAGCTGCAATATGTCTCTATCTCTTTCTTGGCCATTAATGGTGTCTGGTGGATTATGGTTCTTCTTTGCAGATCTGGTTCATATTCAGGGGGAGCATGTTCTTAGGGGGAGCATAACCCTTTGCCCTTGATGTCAAAAGGGGAGAATGTCGCTGAAGTTTTTGAGGTTGCCATCAAGTCCAAAGGGGGAGATTGTTGGCATTATGTTTCTGGTATGGTTATATGTTACAGATGTTGTACTTGATGGCAACACCCATGGCATGCCTCTCAATATGATGAGAATTAAGAAGTACGCAGGAGAACAGTCCAGAAGATGCGTACCCGCAGGTACACCGTGCAGGGACCGCATCCAGACCCGCAGTTACTCAGTTCAGGAGGTGCGTAGCCCCAGTTCACTTACTCCAAGGCAGAGAAAAGCACATGTGGGGTTTCTTATGTTTAACTCTTGGTATTTAGCCGACGATATTGTGTTATTATGGTTTTGGTCCATGGTATTGTTTTATATTATTATTATTACTAAGCCCCATGATCCATGATTTGAGGAAGAGCTTGCCTATATAAAGCAAAGGAGATCATTTGGCTTGGGTATTCTTTTGGGTTGAATATCTTAAGATCTGAAATATCGGGTTATTGTTTCAAAAGCTCGATCTATATGAAAGTGAAGTGGAAAGCAAATCTGTGAAGGGTGATCTCTCGAGTGCTGCAGCTGCGGAAGTGCGGAGGCGCCACAGAAGGTGCAGTGCGGAGACGCCATAGAGGTGCCACAGAAGACGCAGTGCGGAGGCACCACAGAAGGCGCAGTGCGAAGGCGCCACAGAAGGCGCAGTGCAGAGACGCCACAAAGGCGCCACAGAAGGCGCAGTGCGGAGACGCCATAGGGGCGCCACAGAAGGCGCAGTGCGAAGGCGCCACAGAAGGGGCAGTGCGAAGGCACCACAGAAGGCGCAATGCAGATACGCCACAGAGGCGGCACAGAAGGCGTAGTGCGGAGGTGCCACAAAGGCACCACCGAAGGCACAGTGCGTAGGCACCACAGAAGGCACAACTGCGGAGGTGCACAGCGCCATAGAAGGCGCAGTTGCGGAGGTGTGCAGTGCCACAGAAGGCGCAGCTGCGGAAGTGCGCGGCACCACAGAAGGTGAAGTGCGTAGCAACGCAAGCCAGAGAAAAGGAAATTTCGTATCTGTCTTAAGATCTTTTGTTGACTGATTTTTTTGTTGATAAGGTGTTCTGGGTTTAGTTTACTATTATTGTGGATCTGGTTATCTGGGTGACTTACTGGTACTTGATGATCATTTGATATTTATGGATCCAGTTTGAAAATTTATGAAAAGTGGTCCTTGAAAGAAAAGAAGTAGGGGGTTGTAGCTCCCTTCCAGGAGAGACTGGAAAACGAGAGAGAGTTGTAGCTCTCTGCAGGTTGCAGCCTGCGTACTGGTAAAGGACTGCACCAGTACAAGACCATTGTAAAAGGAGTTTCTAATTTGAAAGAAGATAGAGACATATTGCAGCAGGTGGTTTTCACCCACATTGGGTTTCCACCTTATATCTGGTGTTCTTTGATGTGACTGTCTGTTTTTCTTGCTCATTATTTTATGGTACTGATATGCAAAAATAATTCAAACTGTAAATAAGGAAGATTTGTTAAAAGAACTAGATAATATTGATTCACCCCCCCTCTCAGTATTATTTTCAACACAATCAAACACCCATTTTATTCGCCCCACCTATTTCTATCTCACACCAAGTCGTGGCAACAATATCATTTCCCCATATGGATCTGGTGGTACTAGATTCGTATCTGGCCCCTTAGGTAATGTCAACAATCTCAGGTATCACTGCAATAGGTGTCAGTCCTATTCCTCATCAGAGTAGTACACCACAACAAGTAGTTCTTAGACAAATACCAATCAATGTGAGAAAAAAGGAAAAAATGTGGAAGCTTCAAACACTCCCTTCTCTAGGTTCACTTGATCATGTACTTTGCGTGAAATAGTTCGGCATCCCACCAATATGTGCCCCAAGTTAGACGAGATCAAATCTCTTATGCATGCCCCAAAAGCACCAATGAACCCTCCTCCCCCTACTAGAGAAAAGACTACACCCACACGTCATAAGAAATTACACATCATTTACACATGTCCCATATGTGTGGAATATGGGAAATACACTCACTATTGCCCTAAAATCCATTGATATCGAGATGAATTCAGTGCAATCACCGAAACCAATACCCCATTTCTCCTAATAGAGGATGGATCCAAAACCATTTTTTATGTCATGAGTGACGAATATTCTTACTCTTATCCCTCTTCTAGTCCTTCCACCTCCCACGATGATTAGAGGCAACCCAGATCAACGACACCCCTAGATACACCCACGTGTGCTTTATTCAACAAACCAGATCATTTGATCATCCATTGTCTCGATTAAGGGAATTTAACTAATTGTATCTGGTTACCTGTATTTCCCAAAGCAATAGACCCAAGCATAAATGCCACACTTGCCAAATTTGTGTAGGAAATAATCACGTACAACAATGTCCCAATCTTTCTTGATTTCATTCTATGATGGGATTCATATGGCGATTTATCATGGAGAATTCTGATTTAGTCGGGTCAGATACTGAACCATCAAATCACACCAAACCACAATAGAATGGAGCATCTAGGTCTGTTTTATGTGTGTTTAAGGAAAAAGGTTGCCAATATATTAGCAAGGCCCCCATCATTACATCTCCTCTAACCATCATCAATCTAGATGAGGCAAAACATTTAAGGTCATCTAACAAAAAAGATCACCCCTCTCATGTGCCCTATGTTATAAACCCAACCACTTGGTAAATCAATGTCACGAAATATTTCACTCAGTGGTCCAAATTCCACAAATCCATCTCTCTAATGAAGAGAAAATCACACGTTGTTATTGTCGCATCTACTCTCAATCACATCATACTAGAAATTTTTAGTACCTTCCATGTTTTCTCACAATGAGAGCAGGGTTGAGGAAAAGCGACAGTAGGATGTCACATCATGACAATAGTAAGATATAGAGATGGCTACCACTCCAAGATGGCCCATCCCATGATGTTCACCAGGCATAATCATCTCATACTATGAGCAATATTGCCACCCACACTATCTATTCAGTTAGTCCTAGTCCTGTGTGCATTATTTACACCAGTACCCCTCATAGCATCGAGACATGTCATATGTTACAAACATTTTAGAAATTTAGGATTTAGTGCCAACCTCCTATAGAGGAAAATGTTTTCTCCCCTTGGATGCCAGCAAGACTGAAAGAACTTCCTCCCACCAGTTATCAACCCACCATAACGAAAATTATACCACCACCAAATGTTTATGACACACAACACCATATACGATTCATTTCCTCATCACTTGGTTCTAGGACATCAACAAATGACTCATATTCTTTCTTATCAACAAGCAAAACCGCGTATGAACCCCAACCGGAAGACCTCGCACAACCCAAGTAATTGTTTTCAGTCATATGAATATATTCTAGAGGCCATGAAGAAACCTGAATGTCCATGGGATGTCATGCACCATCATTTTCCTTTTATACCCAAGAAATAATTTGTACCGGCTCGCACTCCCACCAATGATATTTGCGCAATAGCTTCAAATATTTTCTACCACCATGTGTTGGGTGCTAAAAGGTGTCTTTTGAAACTCTTAATTGCCTCACATTAATTATCAACCTGGGTAAGTCTTTTTGTTTCAAGACTGTAAATAATATGTGCAAGCTACAAATCTAGAGAGTAATGATTTAAGATAATCTATTAAATTCAATAGAAGAGTAAACAAATCAAACCATAAATATCAATCTTGTAACTTTTAAGGGAAATAATACATTTAAGCATCAAGACTTAATCTCAAACAAAACCATAATCCAATCTTAAGCAAGCAATTCAAATGGGAATAACATCAATCGAGAGCACTGTAGTAGTAAGTGAGCTCTTTTAGCTGGTTCTATAAGAATCACACTTTATCTTAATTAAGCAATTCAAATGGAAATTATGTCAACTGAGAGTTTAGTAGTATTAACCAATCTCTTTCAGCTAATTCTATACTAACCACACTCTTATCGTAATCAACCAAAAATCAATGTCTTAACTGATAATTAATTCAATCTACAGTGAGCATAAATGAAATCAAATGACAAAGTTGTGAAGTACATGAGATCAGAATAAAGGAAAGTAAACTAACTGAAATGTAAACTCACAGGAAATCAGAAGATATCAAATAGAATAAACTCGCAGGAAATGCAAAGATATAAAACAGAATAAGCTTACAGGAAATGGAGAAGTATCAAATAGGGAATAGCAGTAATATCCACTAGAGACCAGGCCCTAGCCACCAACGAATACTACCGAGCTACTTCAGAGTATCTGAATGACCAACAACGCAAATTATATATTAATCATTAAATTCACTTTTCATTACAATATGATCTATCCTTTAGAATAACATTATGTATATTGAAGTTACAATTGAGGTCCCAGGAGAAAATCTAAATCTCTCCATTGTCCCATCTCCTCCTATCATATCCTATCCTATCTCTAATAATCTATATCCCTCTTTGATCTATGTTCTCATTTAAATACACAGAGAGAAAATAGAAGTTACAACCAAGATGATTACAATATGATTCCCATTATTAAATTGGATTATTCACAACAAATTGATTAGCAAGATCATATCTGTAATATCTTTCCATCAACATTCTGCAGGAACAAGTCGAATTTGGTATTGCAACTGAGATAATTTGGAAAATGGCCGCAACAATGAATCCGAGAAAATCGTCTTGAGAGAACCTTTTGTTTCTCTTAATATGGACCAAATTTGGGAAAATTTCTCATCATAAAACTAATTCAGTCCGTTTTGAACAAAACCTATGTTTCATATTTTCCAGATTCTTCTCCATTTGCCCAAAACGTCCAGTGAGAAACTGTCACTTCTTATTCAAACGAATTTCTGAGTTGAAATATTTAATGATGAGCTAGAGATCAAATCTGTAATCTGGAAAATATTTTGGAGGCTAGAATGGTGAGTGATGTCACAAAAAATTTATTAATAAACCATCATTGGTAAAATCATGCATAATAATCATCAATTTATTAAAAATAAAGGAGAAGAAATAATATTTATCCATAAGAGCATAAATAATTATAAAATGGAATTATATGATCAATCATGATAAATAACGTGATAAAGAAGGGTAGAAATGGATGAAATAGGTGTTAAAAAGTGATAATAATAATAATGACATATTAGCGGCCCAACACACCCCCAAACTGAATATATTGCATGTCATCATCCAACCTGAAGCCTCTATATTAACCAAGCTATATAAAAAAAATGTTCATCCCAAGTCATGAGATTGATGGAACAAATGGCTTCTTCCTCATATAATGAATATTGAATTTTAGCAATGTTGATGGAGTTGCAACAATTTTTACATTGAGGTTCAACTATATGTATATGAAGTAGCAACAAAATATCATATAAGTAACAACAAACTTCATTAACCATTTTCTCAAAAACTACAAACCAGATTTTGCTGAAATTTTGCAAGTAGATTTCTACTATATTAATACTTCTCTAATCTCGAAATCAGACCATTTTTATGCAGGGATCATGAGATATAAGAGAAATGGTTGTAGGTGACAGTGCATCGTATATGAAATTTGACAAACTAATTTAACTTGAAATTTTCTAGGTTTGTGTATTTTAATGATAACTCTTTGTTATCCAAAAATCACAAGAATTCAGTTCATAGTTTTAAAGATATACGTCAATCAATTTCTGCACTGTATAAAAGTGAAATTGTATGCCGTAAATGAGAAAGAAAGTAGAAAACATTCATCATGTGTAGCAATTCCTCCCTCAAACTGGAGAGTTAGAGTGCCCTCATGCAATGCTAGAAAACAAATTGAGGTGGTTGCTACAATCTGTTGAAATCTATGCTTGGTGTAAAAGAACATGGAATAAGGGACGTGTTGAGAATGAATAAGAACATCAATGGATGATAAAGAATATTAATGGCATGGTCATAATAAATAAATAAATGAAATGAACGCTCCCCCAAACTGACAGATTTTGTCTCTAAAAAATGGGAAGTGATAAAGATGTGGAATGAATGTTGATAAATAATGCTCAATGGATTTGGCATGAAATTCTCCTAGATTCGTAATAAATCATAAAAGTATGCTATTTTACCTCAATTTTTACATCCAAAAAACAATGCGAACTGACATGTATGGACCGACATTTGTTGAAGCTGATGTAGGCTAAGTTGATGATGAAAGTGATGCAAAAGGTGGAATTCAGGAAAGCGCATCATGTCTAAACAATTGTTCGCATTCGCGAGTTTCTTGAGCCTCTTCTATTAGTTGCAATAGTGTGGCCTTGTTGCAAGCAGTGTTTCCCCCCATACTTGTTGTTCTCCTGTAAAAAAATCACTATTTTGCATGCAAATTTCTTGAATCCATAGTTTTAGTTTTGAATAGCAACAGATAAGAAGTATGCAAAAATATTAATCAGAAAAAACTTTTGTATAAATGCAATACTAATATTTTGTCAAATCAAAAAGTTATGGCAGAGTGCAGTAATTATATCACATGATATCCCATAATTCATACCTTCCCCCTCCAATTGGAAAAAGGCATTCATGACCATAAACCATATGAAAAGTGTTTTTATGATGGCAAGGCAAGGGAATGAACAATACGACAGTAAATGAAGTAGAGTACACATAATGATAGGATGGCAAGAGGTATGGTTATAATAAGTGTAGAGTGTGTAAATATAGTTATGGACAAGAAATAGGATGATTTGATTTATGATAAGTTATGCCAAAAAGAAAAAGATAGCAATATGCCAAAAAGATGCTTTGTTGGCAATATTTTAGCTGAAAATGATGCGATTGATCGGAAAAAAATTTCTCATGCGTAAAGGTTCAAATTTGGGAAAAATTAAGGAAATAACTTTTCTGATAAAAAAAGAGAATAAGAAAAGGGTATTATAGTAATAATTGATTATCAGATATAACTTCAAATCATAAGTAGAGCCTCTGCTACTAGCAGGCGTCCATAGCCTCTGTAGGGTTGCCTTATAACCCGTATGAGCCAGGATCCTCAATTTACAAATGGAGAGTTCCAGTGTTGTTCTATAGAAGAGATCAGTGTGCTAGTGTGGTAACTTGATAACCACACTGCCATTCACTGGGATGCAGCAAAAGTGATCAGGTCGGCTCGTGATGAGACCACTTGCTCCAAGGATATTTTGTCTATCCAATGGATCATAACCCTAGTGTGGTGGCCATAGTGGTAATGTCACTTTACTACATCCTTATGAACAAGGTAGGTTGGCTCTTAATGAGACCCCCTATCCTCTCTCTGTAGGAAACGTTTTGCTGTTATTACACATTTTTATGATAAATAGAGGGAGGCTCAGTACTCCTTAAGAGTAGGGATGGTGGAAGAAGTTGAACATGTCAATAGAAAAAAATATACACATAATCTCATTTATTACAGACAGAGAAGATTATAACCAGGAAGGATGGAACCAAAATCGTATTAATATGATCAATCAATATCATGTACAAGAGAAAACGATGTAGTAAAGTAGTATATAAATAACTGTTTCTCTTTTCCTAAAAAGAATCTCTCATCTAGAAGTTGTCCTGTTAGAGATCATAACGTGAATGATAATAACTCACTTCAATAGAATCCATAATTCTTGTCCTCATAAAAGTAGTGTACTTCATGCCATGAAAGGGAATCAGTAAAATGTGGTTGAGATGAATTAGGAATAATCCCACAAGAGAAAGGAGGTGTTATTCACAACACACAAAACTTCACACGAAGCAAAAATGTTGTTCCAAAGAGGGAACAAAAAAAACTCAAAAAGTATTGTCCCCAAGAGGGAACAACAAAAAAACTCAAAAAGTGTTGTTCCCTGAAGCGAATAGTAAAACACTCGAAAAGTGTTGTTCCCTAGAGGGAACAACAAAAACTCAAAAACATTCAAAAAAGTCTTGTTCCCTAGAGTGAATAGTAAACACTCAAAGACACTAAAAAAAGTGTTGTTCCCTAGAGGGAACAACAAAAACTCAAAAATACTCAAAAAAGTGTTGTTCCCTATAGGGAACAACAAAAAATCAAAAACACTCAAAAAAGAGTTGTTCCTTAAAGGGAACAACAAAAACCCTAAAAGTGTTGTTCCCTGGAGGGAACAACAAAACTCTAAAAGTGTTGTTCCCTTGAGGGAATAGCAAAAAAAAAAAAACACTCAAAAAAAGTGTTTTTTCCTTGAGGGAACAGAAGCTACTCCATTGAGGGAACAACAAAAACACTCCAAAAAAGTGTTGTTCCCTTTACGGAACAACAAAAAAACACTCCAAAAAAGTGATTTTCCCTTGAGGGAACAACAAAAAACACTCCAAACAAGTGTTGTTCTCTTTAGGGAACAACAAAAAAAAACTCGGAAAAAGTGTTGTTCCCTTTAGGGAACAACAACTATTCCCTGGAGGAAACAACAAAAAAAACTCTAAAAAAAATGTTGTTCCCTTTAGGGAACAACAACTATTCCCTAGAGGAAACAACAAAAAAACTCTCAAAAAAAGTGTTGTTCCCTTGAGGGTACAACAAAAAACACTCAAAGAAAATTGTTGTTCCCTTTATTGTCCCCTAGAGGGAACAGTTAAAAAACACTCAGATAAACTATTTTTCCATTTAGGGAACAACAGTTATTCCCTGGAGGGAGAAGCAGCTGTTCCCTAGAGGGAACAACAAAAAACACTTGGAAAAAGTCTTGTTCCCTTTAGGGAACAACGAAAAAGCACTCAGAAAAAGAGTTGTTCCCTTTAGGGAACATCAGTTGTTCCCTGAAGGGAACAAAAAAAAACACTCGGAAAAAGTGTCGTTCCCTTTAGGGAACAAAAACTGTTCCCTAGAGGGAACAACAAAATCATACTCAGAAAAAATGTTTAGGGAACAACAAAAAAACACTCAAAAAAAGTGTTGTTCCCTTGAGGGAACAAGAAAAAACACTCCAAGAAAAGTGATGTTCCCTATAGGGAGCAACAAAAAACACTCGGAAAAAGTGTTGTTCCTTTTAGGGAACATAAAAAAAACACTCAGAAAAATTCATGTGTAAAATCATACTCAGAAAAAAAAAAAAAAAAAAAAAAAAAAAAAAAAAAAACACGTGTTGTTCCCTTGGGGGAACAACAAAGGAAAACGTACAAAAAAAGTGTTGTTCCCTTTAGTGAATAGCAAAACAATACTCACAGAAAGTGATGTTCCTTAAAGGGAACAACAAAAACACATGAAAAAAGTGTTGTTCCCTATAGGGAACAACAAATCAACACACACGAAAAAGTGTTGTTCCTTGGAGGGAACAACAGCGGTTCCCTGTAGGGAACAACAAAAGAAAATAGGGAGAAAAAAACACAGACAAGAAATCATCCCTACTGAACTAAACAACAGAAGGCCAATCATAGAGAAGAAAGAAAAAAAAATAGAGAAAAATAGGGAAAAGCAATTATATTTACAAAGAAACAGAGAAAAACAATCATATTTACAGAAAAATGGAGAAAAACAATCATATTTACAACAACAAACAAACAGAGAAAAACACATAAAACAATCATATTTACAGTTTAAAAAGAAACAAATTTTTACAGAAATGAAGCTACCGAAGGATTACCTTCTGCAACTAAATTTTGGGGTCCTCATTATTCAATCACAAATGGAGGGGAAACTACAATTTGAATGAATCAACACCAATCTGTCAATGGAAAAAAATGATCTCTTGGAAAAATGTTTTGGCAGCAGTGACATGAATCTTCAAATGGAAATAAATTCTTCATTTCTTCTGTTATGAATCTGTTAGGTAATAAATTGAATGAAATTTCTTTCTTTCATTAAAATTTCTTTCAAGAATCACTCGTTCATAAATTGACCTTCTTTATTCTCCTAAGACCTGCAATCGAGTGTCTACCTGCAATAAAACATTAAATCATGGAGAAAGAGAGGTGATCGGGCTCCCCTAATCCAAGGATTATGAAAAAAACTAAAAAGTAGCTACTCTATAAAACGAATCCACAGAAGAAAATAACAAAGTAAAATTTATTTGTCACTTGTGGGAGAGCAGTGGCCAATCATGCTAAGTTGCAGAGATTTAATCATATCTTCTTCTTTTTTCATCCAATTTGAGTGATTCAAAAGCCAAATGAGAGCTACCTCATAGTTATCTCACCAATAGAAATAGGTTTTTAAAATTCCAGGATATGATATGTCAATTTTACTTAGAACAACCTGCATAACAAAGCCATTTTCGATTTCCCCACATAGGACAATAGTGGATATTTTAAGCATAGTTTTTTTTTTCATGATGGATTGAAATGATTAAAATTGGAAATGAAATTATATTCATTTATTTATCTCAAATAGTAACAGGTTTTGAAGAAAAGAAGAATTGATAGGTCAAATACTCTAATGAACAGCCAGAAAAACAAAGTTTTAAGAGTGCTGATTTACGATAGATAGTTAGTATTTTGGTCATACCTTTCTCATATGATATAAAAAATGAGTGATTCAAATTTCCTTGTAAACTCAATTCATATAGGAATATAGCATAGAAACAAGTTTTCAAAATATCGTCATTTAGGCCTCGAAAAACCGACTGTCCCAATTATGTTCCTGAGTTGCCTACTAGACACGCAGTCAATGTTTTGATTGTAACTTTTTCGTTTCAAATCCAAATTGAGTGATTCAAATTGGGTTGGAAAATAGACATAAAGGGCTACTTATGATGGAAACAGGTTTTAAAAATATTCCATTTTCGTCCCTCAAAACATGACTTTCCTAACTGTGTTTTCAGAAATTTCATC
The DNA here is from genome assembly GCA_000404065.3 of Pinus taeda. Taxonomy (NCBI): domain Eukaryota; kingdom Viridiplantae; phylum Streptophyta; class Pinopsida; order Pinales; family Pinaceae; genus Pinus; species Pinus taeda. The sequence goes on along the minus strand of APFE030305433.1, from coordinate 157,658 downwards.
AAGCCCACAAGCCAAAAAAATATGATATTAAATCATTTTTTCAAATTGGTGATAAAAATAAATATGAGTGTTTGTAGAACTATTATTCCCATTATAATCTATCTACATACACAAATGAATCAAAACATTTATCACCAATGTTGATTTCCACAGCGTGTTGCAACAAAAACAACTATTTTTACATAAAAACAAAATGTATTTATTTATGTCCTTATTTATTATTCATCTTTTTTTACCCTAACCTACTTTGATTTCAAAAATGAATATGATTATGTATAAGAGTACTTATAGTGGAGCCATTTTTGAAATAAGACTTCAAGTGTGTCTATACCCAAATTTTGAAAAATGCATGTTAATGAATATTAGGGTATGAGAAGCCAACTTCCCTTGAAAAGATGGTGTAAAACATTGTTGAAGTATGGAGTGATACTGCAAGCAAATGATGTAGTGAAACCAATCTTCAATATATCCTTTACTTTCTTGATTTCCCATAGCCTTCATATCATAGAGTTCTTGATCTTTTAAAACGGCTTGTTGATGCAAACTAGAAGAAACCTCATTTTTTTCCATAACCTTTACAATTTTTGGATTTGAAGCATTCTGAATCTCAGTATAAGTTTTCTCTAATGGTGCATGTGAGATAGAATGGGTGGGAAGGGTGGGTAAATTTTGCAATTCAACACTGTAAGAATGTTGTACTAGTTTATTATGGTGATGGTGTGGGATGAGTTGAGCAGGAAGTTCTGTAGGGAATGGAACATTTTGATGATATAGTTGATTGGGTTGAGTGGATGATTTTGATATGCAAGAAAGATGTTGTGGAAGAGATGGTGAAGAATATGGAGGATGTGTTTGTGCTACAAGATGAGGGAGAGTAGTCATGCAATCATAAGATGAACCATGCCAAACTTGTAGACAAGATTTGTGCGGGTTATATTGATATGGACATGGCTGTCCTAACGCATGAGTATTCCATAATGGATTATGTAAGTAAGAGAATGGGGAGGAAGTATTTTGAACCATACCTGTAGGCCATGATTTCCATGGTTTTGAGCTTTTTGCATCTTCCTCATCTCTTTGATATGCTACTTCCATCCTAGATAAGGAAGAACAACTATTTATGGAATGCTCCTTTCAGTAATGAGGGAAAAATGCTTCTTCAATTCCTTGATTTTTCTGAACCGGCCTTGGAGATTCCCCTTGAATACCTTGTGCAAAATTCACAAACATCACCATATGATAATTGAAAAATATCACTTTTTCCCATTAGATTTAAGAGTTCTAAGAATTCATTTTTTATTCCTTTAAGAAGGAGTGTTTTTAAGATCTCTTTTTCCAAATACTTATGCTTTTATTTTTGAAGATTGTATCGAAATCACTCCACATAGTCCTCCAAGATTTCATCTTCCCCTTATATCATATCAAAAATATTTTCGTTGGAATTACAGCAGTCTTGTTACTTCTTCAAGAATATGTTCTTCATGTCCTCCCATGTTTGGATGTAGTTCCCACCTAGGTTCATGAACCATCAAAGTGCTTCTCCTTTTAGAGTAAGAGGAAACACTTTCAAGCTTTGATCATCAGTACAATAATCATATCCTCTACAAAGTATTTTGAACTCAAATAAGAATGTATCTAGATCTTCATTTGTCAAACCATGAAAATTTGGTAGAGAAGTTGGGGGAATTATGTGCATTTGTGTCACACCACCTAGATCTTTGATAGCGAATTCAAAGGTAGAAATGTGAGCTATTTCTTACCATAATAGAAGATGTTTTTCACGTGTTTCATTGAAGATCCTCCTCCAAATGTTCCTATCAATTGGTTAGTGAAATTGGGGATTCTTACATCACCACTTGAGTGGAATTATGAGATTTTTTCAAAAATTCTAACTCTAAAATTCCTACTTCGATTCCTATGCAATTCTGCTAAAAAGAAGGTGGAGGAGCAAGCACTTTGCTTGCTCATTACACAGGTTCTTACCTCCCATTTTTAATACCCAATTCTTTCATAGCAGAAAAATATCAAACACATACTTCAACTTCTATGCCATTGTGCTAAAAAGAGGTAGAGGAGCAAGCACTTTGCTTGCTTGCTACGTAGGTTCTTATCTTTCGTTTTTAATACCCAATTCTTTCCTAGTGGAAAATATCAAACATACATCGCTCTCTGTGAAAAGGCAACACTCTCCCCAGCAATGGCGCCAAAATGTTGGGTGATAAAAGGTGTCTTTTAAAACTCCTAATTGCCTCACATTAATTATCAACCTAGGTAAGTCTTTTTGTTTCAAGAGTGTACAGAATATGTGCAAGCTACAAATCTAGAGAGTAATGATTTAAGATAATCTATTAATCCAATACAAGAGTAAACAGATCAAACCTTAAATCTCAAGCTTGTAACTTTTAAGGGAAATAATACATCTAAGCATCAGGAATTAATCTCAAGCAAAACCATAATCCAATCTTAAGCAATCAATTCAAATGGCAATAACATCAACCGAGATCATTGTAGTAGTAACTGAGCTCTTTCAGCTGGTTCTATATGAATCACACTCTACCTCAATTAAGCATTTCGAATGGAAATGATGTCAACTGAGAGTTTAGTAGTGTTAACCAATCTCTTTCCATTGATTCTATACTAACCACACTCTTATCACAATCAACCAAAAATCAATGTCTTAACTGATAATTAATTCAATCCGCAGTGAGCATAAATGAAATCCAATGACAAAGTTGCAAAGCACATGAGATCAAAATAAAGGAAAGTAAACTAACTGCAATGTAAACTCACAGGAAATCAGAAGATATCAAACAGAATAAACTCGCAGGAAATGCAAAGATATAAAACAGAATAACCTTACAATAAATGGAGAAGTATCAAACAGGGAATAGCAATAAGATTAGATAGAGACCGAGCCCTAGCCACCAACGAATACTGCCGAGCTACTTCAGAATATCTGAATGAACAACAACACAAATTATATATTAATCATTAAATTCACTTCCCATTACAATACGATCTATCCTTCAGAATAATATTCTGTATATTGAAATTACAATTGAGGTCCCAAACGAAAAGCTAAATGTCCCCATTATCCCCTCTCCTCTTATCCTATCCTATCCTATCTCTAATAATCTATAACCCTCTTTGATCTCTGTTCTCATTTAAACACATAGCGAGAAAAGAGAAGTTACAACCGAGATGATTACAATATGATTCCCATTACAAAATTGGATTGTTCACAACAAATTGATCAACAAGATTATATCTAAAATATCTATCCATCAACATTCAAGAGGAATAGGTCGAATTTGGTATTGCAACTGAGATAATTTGGAAAACGCCCACAACAATGAATCTGAGAAAATCGTCTTCAGAGAACCTTCCATTTCTCTTAATACAGATCGATTTGGGAAAACTACTCATCATAAGACTAACTCGGTCTGTTGTGAAAAAAACCCATGTTTCGGATTTTCCAGATTCTTCTCCATTTGCCCGAAACATCAAATGAAAGATTATCACTTCTTTTTCCAGCGAATTTCTAAGTTGGAATATTTAATGATGACTTGGAGATCAAATCTGCAATCTGGAAAATATCTTGGAGGCTAAAATGGTGAGTGATGTCACAACAAATTTATTAATAAACCATCATTGTAAAATCATGCATAATAATCATCAATTTATTAAAAATAAAGGAGAAGAAATAATATTTATCCATAAGAGCATAAATAATTATAAAATGGAATTATATGATAAATCATGATAAATGATGTGATAAAGAAGGGTATAAATGGATGAAATAGGTGTTAAAAAGTGATAGTAATAATGACATATTAGCAGCCCAACACCAAGAAAGGTTGATTGGTTTAAAAATTCATTCCCAACAATCGATTCATTTGAGAAATGAAACATGTGAAATATTTCAACTACCATCAAGGTAAATATTTTAAACAAACCTGGAAAGGTTGAAGATATCTCCATGGTTCAGTATGCTCTCCAAAGAAAGTAACCACATACACATCCTTGTTCCAACAGTACTGGGATATTTTTGCATGGGATTACTCTGAGATGCCAGGCATCAGTCCCACCATTGTGGAACCCCATATTGACACGTGGCATGATTCACATCCTCTGAGATAGAAATAACAACAGTTACATCCTTCTCAGACAAAAGTAATTAAAGAAGAAATCGATAAAATCCACAAAGATGGGTTCATATATCTTATCTCTTACACATCTTTGCTTTCTAACCTTGTACCCATTATGAAACAATATGACACAATTCAAGTTTTTACTAATTTCCAAGATCTAAACAAAGATTGTCCCAAAGACAATTACCCTGCACAATTCATTGACCAAGTCATCGACACTTTCACCAATCACGAGGCCCTATCCTTCATTGATACGTTCTCTGGGTATAACCAGATCCAGATTCACCATACAGATTAGTAGAAAACCACATTCACAACCCATTGGGGTACATTTGTATACTAATTTATGCTTTTTAGTCTTAAAAACATGATGCCACCTTCCAACAAGCCATGTATTACATCTTCCATGATTTGGATTATCTTATCCTTACCTATTTGGAAGACTTTATAGTACGATCCAAGAAGTGTTTTAATCATTTGGAGGATCTCTGTGTGTTTTTTAAGACATGTTTACAATATAACCTTTGCTTGAACCCTCTCAAGTGTGTATTCTATGTCAATGTCGAAAGAATACTGGGGTTTATAGTTTCCCAACAAGGTTTTAGAGCTAACCCTTTCAAAGTCCAAGCCATTAAAGACGTACCAACTTTAAGAACATTGAAATAGTTACAAAGCTTGAAGCGTAAGACCAACTTCTTACGACTCTTTGTCCCTGATTATGCTACTTGCACAAAAGTATTTTTTCACCTACATCATCAGGATATTCCCTTCCATTCGGATGATCAGGCCCAAAAATCATTTGAATCTTTCAAAGATGCATTATATCAAAATCCTTTAATTAGCCCTTTGGACCAAAATAAATACTATACCCTATATCTATCAGCATCAGGTGTAGCCATCATTCGAGTATTAGTCTAGGAGGGACCATATAATAAGAAGCATGTAATTTACTACGTCAACAAGAACCTATTTGGGCTTGTATTGAAGTATGGACAAGAAGAAAAAATTGCCTTAGCTCTAGTACATTCAATATAAAAATTTTGGCATTATATCATCCTTCGGACCGATACCGTAATAGAAGTTATTAACCCCATGTGGTATCTTCTCACTCATTGTATGATGAACCATAAATACGCTCAATGGATTATTATTTTGCAATAATTTGATCTTCAGTTTAATTCTCGTAAGATTAAAAAAGGCACTCATGCTCACAAAATTCATCACTGATCTCCTAACAGAGACTCAAGGATCTCCAGTTAATTGTGCTCTTCCTGATCAAAATCTTTTTTTAGTATCAACAGACAACCCTTGGTATAGTGATATCCTCCTCTTCTTACGAACTCAAAATTTCAAATCCCAACTTACCCATGACGATCGAAGGTGCATATGCCACCAAGCCCCCAGTTACCTTCTTCTAGGGGATGTCCTCTATTAATGGTGCATGGAAACTATCCTTCATAGCTACCTTAATCATAGAAAAGCCACGAAAATCTTAAATGATTTCCACAACAGGGCCTATGGCGACTGTTCGGGTCTAAATCTACCTCAAGCTGAAGGAAGGCAGGTCTAGGGTAACATGAAACCACACTTAACCTGGTAGCTAGCCCAACCAGGTTGAGAGAGGGCTCTCTCCTTTTCAATCTCAGGAAAATATGATTAATAAATATTGAGAGGACTGATGTAAAGACTAATTTTAGGCTAGGTAGAAGTTTGATTGGATTTAATGTTGGTTCGTTGGCTCAAATGTGAAAGGCAGATTTGGGTCCAGGGAATAGACATAGTCTTGCATAGATCTCTATGGGGCAAGGGGTTTAGTACTTTGAAATAAGTGATATGGAGAGTATAAATATTGGTGAGGAGTTGGAGAAGGCATGAAAATCTCAAGGATCCTCTTCAAACAGCTGAAAACATAAATAACTAAACAAGCCCAAGGTAGAGCACTGCAAACATCAATGAATTCTATCTTTATCCTTGTTTCATTTAGTTAAGTTGAACAAAGAGAGATGATGGCATACATAAACACATGTAAAATTGCATTATAGAAGGAAAAATAATACCAAATCAAGTTGCCATAAGAATCCCACAAAGTGCTGCAAACCCTGGTCTATTCCTTTGCCAAACTGCAGAGATGAATGTATAATAATGCTCAAAGCATTCACAAGAGTCCAACCTTTACCAATGACTGAAACACTACTAGATATAGGCAACAAACAACTCATGATAGGTTTTAGGGGTTGAATTCATGAGTTTAGGAGCTGTTCAACAAGATCTAAACTATGAACTGAAAAGAAGGCAGTGGAACAGCTTGCCTCTAAAACCTAGGAAACTGATTCATTCAATTGGAAACTACTTTTTTATGATGTATCTACCTCCATGAGTGAAATTTTAGCATATTTACATCAAAATCCATCAATTTACATCAAATTACATCATGAGTTTGACTATTAGAGAGAGAAAAGTCAAACTGAGAAAAAATTAGGTGAAAAACAGAGTTTTTTGGCCAAAATGACAAAATTTCATCTTGTGCGTCGCGCCCCTGTCCCTCTACGCTGCACTACTTTGGAGCTGATTTTGGAGGCCTTTTCGTGTACCATATTTTCTCAAAGTGGGATTTTTGGAAAGGTATACCTGTCTAATTTCTAGAAATAGTGGAGTTTTTGAATTTTGTCTCCAATTTCCCCTCCAAAAATGAGTTCTCCCAACACTGCTACCTGTGTGGCCAAAAAGGGGCATAAAGGTCATTTTTTAGGTGTTTTTGACCCTTTTGGAAGCTCAAAAATTGTCAAAATTTCTTGGCAATGTAAGGATATTCATATTTTTCCATGTGGAATCCACAAATTCTGAGATTTTCTCTAAAGGAGGTCCCTACCAAAAGCGCACACCAGGTGGCACAGTGCACCAGGCTGAAAAACCTGTTTTTTAGGCCAAAACTTCAAAATTTGCAAAAATTTTCCCAAATTTCTTGAAATTTGACGTGAGTGTTCTTCATTAAGTGATTTGTTGTGCTAAGGAAGCCTCAACTAAGATCTTGATTCTATCTTCCTCTTTTCTCTTCCTCAATGTTTTATTCAACTTGGCCTTCAAAATCCTGATTCTTGGTTTCCACGCCTTGTTTCTTGCCAAGTAGTGGTAGGCCATGTGCCTCAGCATCTTTTTCTCTCTGTTGGCCTTCTTTAGAATCTTTTCTAAGTGTATGTTTATCCTCTTAGGCCAAGATTCATAATCAGCTTCAATTTCTTGTTCAAGTGGTGTCAACTTGGTTTTCCTCCTCTTGGTAGCCTGTCGATTTTCCCTTATGTTTTGGAGCTCCATAATGGTTTGTTGATCCCCTAACTATTTGTTTCTCCTGTCCAAATAGTTAATTATCCACTTGGGTCTTTCCAGGTTGAGAGACAAGTCATGATTTTCATCTTGCTGCTCCCAAATGATCTCTTTGATCTTTGAGCTCAAATCAGTGTCATCATCCTGAAGAAGAATGAAATCTGTCTCAAGTCTTCCTGAAGGTCCCTCATCATGTAATGGCTACTTACCCTTGTCCTGTACCTACTCTGTTGATGAAGGAAACGAGACCCCTTCCACCCCAGGTGGAGATAGTACTCATTTTGCTACTGCAAACAATCTCATAGTGCCCTTTTGGTATGTGACAAATACTGGCACAATGGTGGTTTGCCTCTCATGCACCTCTTTCCGATGTGAAGGCTCTCCCGCCTCATGAAAAACTGATGGGGGCACTTGTGAACCTGTGAAGACCTCATGTGAAATGAAATATTCCTATGAAACATTCAGTAAACTGAGCTGATGCAAAACCACAATTTTGATTAGTGCAAAGTGATAGATGCTGTTATACTACTAATGAGGAGGCTTCCTTTGAACCAATGTGGTCATCTTCTCAATATTCTGACAAATGAAATAGGCGAAGTCATCATCCTCACCCTAGTAAAGTGCATCAACAATCTGATATGATAGACAAACAGACGAGAAAATCTTCCCTCACAGCTGAAATATTTGATTATGAGTTTCATCAAAGGAGCATATGTGTCCTGTAGGTACCTGAAAGGGAACACCCTATGGACATGTCTCTGAAAACCAACCTTGATATAAGGTTCATAATGATCTCTATATACTAGCTAACCCTTATTCCACTACTCACCTATATTTGGAATACCGGTTGCTTGAGCTATAGTCTCAGGTGTCAAGGTGAATGTCACATCTGCCAAATTGACTTGGCCATTGTGAAGATGGAGTACAAATAGTCTGGCAAGCTCATGGTGGTATTTGACTCTTTCCACCATCTCACAAAATTAGTAACAAGATTGATGTTGGAAGCATGTGACAGCAAGAGGGCAAGCCAATAGCTCAGCAAGTGAAGTAGGCTCCTCCCAGTTATGTTTTCCACTCTTGTGAGGTCTCCTGGGTGCATGAATTTCTCTAGAAGAGTCACTAAATGTTTCCTTATTTCTATCATAAGAAGAATCTGACTCCATGTTTACCAATGCTTGATTTTACTTAGATGAGTATGAAGATAATTTATAGTCTCAATGGGTATTTGCTGCTAAAAGAAAGGGTTTGATGATAAGGACTATGGAGGGACTGTGTATGAGGGATTGGGGATGCTGCTAGTAGGGTTTTTGGGGAATAGAAGGGTTTGGGGAATGATATTTAGGGTTTGGGATTAGTGAAGGTAGGAATTGGGGTTAGTAGTTTTAGGGATGTGGGGAATAGGGAATGGGTGAATATGAATGAAAAGGGAGAGAGAAAATGAAGTGAGGGAGTGAGAGTGAAAATGATAGGAGTAGGATTTAGCAGCAAAAACAACAATTTGTAAACCCTAGGCAGTGGTTTTTTCAACAAATAGTGCAATGAACTAGGGTTTAAATTTTTCCCTATTGAATCACCATGAACACGGAAGCAAACTCATGCATTGAGCATATGAAAGTGTGAACTTAATTGTGCAATGATGAATTTACAATTTGAAAGCCTTTGGAGGAAGATGTGAACGATTTCGGGCCTTGTAGATTGGTGCACCGCACCACCTCACAGGTGAACCGTGCCTCTTTTGTGTGTCATGCTAGCTATAAATTACAATGTGGAGTGGGCTCTATGTGCGCCATGGTGGTTCGGTGCACCGCGCCTTGACCCAAGTGCGTCGCGCTTCAAACTTTCACTGTTTTGAATGGAAAATCGCTCTTTTGGCTTTGAAAATGAAAATGTACTTTCTCTCCTTCACTTTTGGACACAAATGAGACTCCTTCATCATGAAAGCACTTTATATAGCAATGAATTTAATTTTTCACTAAAGAAAACCCACTTTGCTAATGTTTATCTTTTCACTTGCTTTTTCAAAACTCTGTTTTGGGCAGTTTGCCTTACTTTTTTCCTTTGATGGACTAAATACTTTGGCATTTTCTTCCTTTTGCAGTAACTAGAGTTGTAGAGGCTTGTTAAGGTGACTAGGGCTACCTCTTGAAAATATTACATATAGAAGAATGAAATTACATAAAATTTGTACATAAAACATAAAAAAAATTGTTTTTCCTCAAAACAGGGTTTTGAGGAAAAATCAATCACTGAGCATGTGATTATTGAAATTATTTCTGCTGAGACTTTATTTGACCTCCTCATGCACCTGCTGACCATTATTGAGCGTTTTCAAGACCTTATTGACGAAACCCTAGACCTAATGAGACATAAAACCCTAAAAATGACTTTTGCATATTTAAAGACAAAAAATGACTGTAGATGATCTAGATGTATGAAAATGGGCCAGCAAGTAGAAAACATGAGGGAGAATGTATAATATTCCACTACCATCAAATGATCCATGACCCTAATAAAATGCAGCTGATCGGATGAGACACCTAACATGTAATGCAACAAGAAAATTTGATCAATAATGGAGGGATGAAGATACCGACACTAATAGAGACCACCTCTCAAGTATGGCCACTACTCAGAAAATCCTCCATGTCAGTTATTTCTAGCCCACCAATGATATTCTCATAAAGCATGAGAAACTCCCACTCCCCTACATCAAGTCATTGTTTTCGACCCCTCGTTAAAATCGGACATGAAATTCATGACTTGTAACCCCTCATCATCCAACAACCATAAGTACATTGTGGTTGTTGTTGATTATTTCGCCAAATGGGAAGAAAAAATGCCCACATATAATAACACCATGGGAACTGTTGTAGGATTTTTCTTTAACCATGTCATAACATGGTTTGGTGTTCCCAATGAGTTGGTTTCTGACCATGGTAAACATTTCAAGAATGAAATATTTCAAGAGTTATCCCAACACCTTGGTTTCTCTCATGAATTTGCCTCCCCATATTGCCCTTAATTTAAGGGTCAGGTAGAAGCAGTCAACAAAGTTCTCAAAACAATGTTGCAATGCATGGTGAACAATCACAAAACCAATTAGCACTGCATGGTGTTTCCATCCCTATGGGCGTAGCACATAGAAATCAAAGAATCTACAGGGTTCACACCCTTCCAACTAGTATATGGCGTTGAAGATGTACTCCCCATTGAGTGTGAGTTGCCAACATTACACTCAGCCATCGAACTTCTCATTAACACCAAACTTTGGAGTAAAGGTTGGTATAGTTGGATATTTTCAATGAAAGTTGGTGAGAATATCTACATAATAACGAAGCACACAATAATAGGGTAAAAGCCTCATTTGATTGCAACATCACACCTTGGAAATTTGTTGAAGGAGAGTTAGTACTCTGTTATGATGTTTCCCAAGAGGTGGTAGGACTGGGGAATTTTGAGACACTATGGAAGGGCCCATACACTATCAAACATTTCCTGCTCAAGGGGAATACATCTTATCTGAGTCTGATGGGACTTGCCTAAAAAATCTCATCAAAGGTCTCTAGCTCAAAAAATTTCACCCATAAAAATGCTTGAGTAGCACTATAATGTACATGTATGCAACATTAATCATTTTTTTATGATTATCAACTCGTCATGGACTCACTCTAAAATAAATCTCTCATCATATGTCATATATGGATCATCCACCATCCTATCATCACGAATTTACTAATGGTGCTTCTCAATGGTCCCAAAACCTAACTACTGCAACCTGGGTCATATACGCTCCTTATCGGACACCCCTTCTCTTTAGTATAATTTGTATCGGGTTATCCACAAACAATCAAGATGAATAAGACATTGTCATAGGTATTTTGGTTTATGCCTCCCACTTAGGTATCTTCCACCTACATGTATTCCTTGATTCCCGGCTAGTTATATCACAATATAACAAGACATTTAAAGTTCGTGATTTGTGCATTTTTCAGAAGTATCTGCACACACAAAGGTTAGATTGAAATTTTGATCATATAAAATTTACACATAGACCAAGGGATTAAAATCATACAACTAATCACATAGTTAATCAAGTCCTACACTAGCATGTATCACATATATATAACCATCAAGGTACATAAACCATAAGAATAATGTTTATCTCAAGAAAATGAAAAAATACATAAAATGTATAGAAGCATAAGACACATCATAAGAGTCACCAAAAAATGTCATCTCATATATACATATAAAAATAATAAGAATACAAAAAATAGTTGTACATCTACTAGCTCATGGCTAGAAAAAATAAGTCCCAAAAAATAGGGGAGCATCCGTATAATGGTTTGTTTCCCTGGTATATACATTTTATAATACACCTCTAGGATCGGGGCCCTACCCCCCTCTCTTGAGGTCTAATCTGCACATCAGGTGCCAAAATCAGACCTGCGGTGGCCACAACCATCACGATGTGTCAAAGAACTATTCAGTGTGCCTAATTAAGTGTCATCATTCTCGCTGCCACCACCTCCCCCAACACATCCCTGCCATCCTCAGGCATCCCCCTATTCAAGGCCCCAGCTAAGCCCCAAGCATCCTCATAGTCTTTGAGACGCACCGTCAAAACCACATATTGAGCCTCTGCTGTCTCGACATGCTCTCGTAGTCTCTCTGTCTCCCTAGAGGGACCGCCTATCTCGAGTCATCGATGCTACACCAGCCTCTCATAAACCTCCTCCTCTCAAACATCTCATTGTCACTATGCTACAACATGACCACCAAACACCCCCATCCATTGTGGTCATTACATACAAAGTAGGCAAGCGATCATCCATGCATCCCCGCATCTGCAAGAAAAAGTACATGATATCAACATCATATAAAAAGTGCATAATAAATCATACATGTCAAAAAAACTGAAAAGCATAAATAAAACAAGTCACATACTTGCGGTGCCCTAGCATCACTAAGCGGGAGCCCCATATTTGGATCACCTGTAAAGTTCACTCCACGATATAGGAAATCAAGAATAATTTGAGGGTTGGACAAAAATAAACCCTCCACCTTGATGTTCCAATAACGCCTCATTGCACCTCCACCAGCCCGTGGCATCATAGGCGCCCACCTCTCATCTTAGGGACCTAGGGGGACTAGTATTAAAGTTCATAGCTTCAAAACCCTCTCATATAGGATGCTACACAAGATGCTAGCATAACAAAAGATCTGAGTCGGTCGTTGTAGCACCTCTGTCAACTAGGAGACCATCCCCCTATACACAAAACTAGCCTAGTCAAAAAGATGCCTCGCCTGCAGCCTCTGTAACAATGGAAGTGCAGGCCTTGATACTTGGTGTGTGGATGATGAACTTGCCAAGTGTACAATCATCAAAAAAATTTCTCGCTTGACGAGATCCAGGCTAGATGATTCCTTGAGGCACACATCCTCCATAGGGTTGGGCCTGTAATGGACCTCTACCCATATATGAATATCCACCTGCCCAACCAACAAGAGATGTCGAAAAACCTCTCCTCATGGTACCAAACCTGTCACAAAGTATACATTGTCTATTTCACTGATCAGAAGATTGGATCCTCAAACAATGAATATTTGTCGATCTACATCCACAACTTAACCAAAAATCGAAAGAAATCATCATGAAATCTCAAGAGGGGGTTCTGAAGGAACTTCAGTAACCCCCAACCAGCTAATCTCCTACTAGCCATAAGATCTTTTGTGACCAATACCTATAATGGTTTCTAATATTGCTCTCGTGAGAGCATGCCCATCCCGCCATCAAGGATATAAAAAAAAATCAGCCTCCTAAGTTGTAAAAAACCCTTTTTTCAATCACCACTTGGTTATGGGCATCACGGGCATGTAGTACGTGCGTATTTTTATTAAATAGACACACGGTGCATGTCTCTACCACACCATAACCCGTAATGATGCCATAGTTGATCCCATACATCTACTCATTGAGAAGATGTGTCATCCACGTGTGTGTTATTGATATAGATGAGTAAACTATGTGGCCTCAGGTGGATAAGTTGCAACTAACCAAAAAAGGATGCCATGGATTCAAGCTAATCAACCGCACTGACTATGTGGTTGCTAGCCCCTTACCTATGGCGTCTCTGAGTGGGTTCCTTAGGAACATATGGAAACTACACAACTATCATTCAGTCGCCTATGTGGTCCAAGTTTTTGGCCCTAAAGAAGGTCGTACATGCCCCCCTGTATGACCTACCTAGCCTAGCCTAAAAAATTGAAAAGGTAAGGGTTCAATGTTCTAACTTCTTTGTCTCCGCATGCTACCCCAATGCACCGACTAACCATAATGGAAAGAAATAACTCCTCGATCAGCTCTAGGATCCCAAAATAGAAAGTGAAAATGAGGTGGCATTGTGCCCACTTTTCCCTATATATCACCCTTTTCACCATCTTTTCGAACCTAGTAGAGGAACTCAGGATATCTATTTTCAAAATTGTCAAAGACATTAGGATCAAAACCACATCATCTTCATCCTGACACCCTCTTTCCCATTTCAACCCAAAACTCATTTTTGGACCCACCACATGCTCAAAGTACCACTTTATGTGTGCCTTCTCTTTTTTAAATTCATCTAGATCTTTTGCTTTCACATTATTTATATAATATGTTTTCACTTGGCTTATTGACTTTTAAATTGTAAGCACATCAACGAACTTCTTACCAGGTTCAACAACCCAGTGGCCAATAATAGAGTTGGTATCATTCATCGCTCATCATTATAAGCTTCCCACAATTCTTTTCATATCCTGACATCATTTCTCTTAAATCCACCATAGGTTCCATCATCTCAAACACGTTTACCATCACCTCCCCTTTCATATGGTAAATGTCCATGTCAGTTTATAAAGCCTCCCCACTCATGGATCACCTCATGATATATATCCCCACATACTATTGGGATCTATGACCATATACCCAGGCTGGGGAACCACTTTATATTGCATGCCTTGAATATCAACCTCATTCTTCTTTGCTCATTGCTTACCAACCCCACTTCTAGGCCACCGCTTGAATGTTGTGATGGAGCAAGATGAATGCACCATGATGTTCTACATTTGCCTACTATTCACCCATATTATAGTATACCATATGCATCACTTCACCCGCCTCACCAACTCAATCAGGATACCAACCAATGGGGCCCCTGCCCTAACCAAAAACACCATGCCTCCATACAAATCACCATGCTCATGGGGCACCCGTTTCTGTGTCTGTACATCCAAACCACCTTCATATTATTTTGGAAAGTGTACACATATTTTTTTAGCAAAAATATTCACACCAATATTCTCATGTGTTTTTACCCAGCAACAATTTCTAGTCATTCTTGGTCGGAGCTCAGACATCACCTGCATTCAGTTACCATTTTCATGCCAATTAGAACATACTTACACCTACCCTGGAAATACTACAAACTCCAAGGCCATCCATATCAGCGGAACTGTTTTGACTACTTCCATTTGCATAATAGCTCTGACCTTAGGCTTGTTGACCATATCCATTCATATTTTTAGCCTTCATTAGCATGCCTTGTCTGACCCAGAATATTACAGTATTTTTGCACCTTATATTGATTCCCGGAATCACCATTTCAAGTGGTTGACGCTTCTTTTGAGGAAGTACCTTGGATACAACTCCTTG
This sequence comes from Pinus taeda, assembly GCA_000404065.3. Classification (NCBI taxonomy): domain Eukaryota; kingdom Viridiplantae; phylum Streptophyta; class Pinopsida; order Pinales; family Pinaceae; genus Pinus; species Pinus taeda. The sequence goes on along the minus strand of APFE030305433.1, from coordinate 142,493 downwards.
GAAGGGATATCCTTGGGTGGCACAATGGGAATCACTATTTTCCACTGATTTCACTGGTCGCTGTGAGATTCGACACCAACACATGTTCTCATTTCAAGATGATACTGTACTTAATGATCGTTGTAGTTCTTTCATTTAGTCAAATACCCCTGTATCACTAAGAAGCTGATTCGATATTTCTTACATCATGTTATAGGGGAGGTACCCAATTTCAAAGACCTCTACATACCTCAACACATCATTCGGCAATGCTTCACCTTTCTTATGCATGAGGGAACTAGATTCAATCTATTTTTCAAAGAAAACACCCTTGAGGGCGTCAATAGTTATCATCATCAACCATCATCATGTTAATCACCACAATTTTGACTTGACAAAATGATTTCTTGTACAATTATAATAATCCATCACTAGTCATGATAATGAGCATGGGACATGCACACCTCGTATAAACAATTTTTACTTTTTAAGTTTTATTCAGAGCATGTTTATCATTTATACTCAGTCAAAGGGGTTCCCTACTCATCTCTGAAACAAGGTATCCTCTCTCTCAAGAAGTTAATCAGATTCTCCATTAAAACATAAAAACATGATGTATTTCACCTATATGTTTTCTCCTAACCTCATACATCAGGGGAAATGTTTTAACACTAGAAAATTGTACACATGTTTCCACTATATAGAAGACACTAAAAGTCATCTAGCAGAATGCTCAAGTGAATATTTTCTAGTTGAAGACATTATGAAGTTCAAAAAAAATAGTTTCTCATAAAGTCCAAATTTTATGGAGCTTAAAAAATTGAAGTCTACGTGGTTATTTCTTTCATAATTGCTCACTACACGATATTTCCTTTGAAAGTCAAGCAGTTGAGAAAATGGTTGACTCAGTGAAATCAGGACCACTTCCCACACTTGGATGTGATTCCCTGACAAGATATCAGTCACAAAAAGATGAATTTGAGTCACCCTAAAGATATGAAACCCACAATGGTATCATCTTTTCCTACTCTTAATTCATTTCCATTCATGAGCTAAGAGAGGGAAGATGGATTCAAAAATTCTATATAAATAGGCCATGGGGGAACGAAAAACAAGAGACAATGTTATGTTGGCCAAATTTCTATCAGAGAAACCCAACATTTCATTGTTGAAGCAATGAAAGTAAGAACACTAGCATATTGGCCATATTGCTTCTAAGAAATCCATAGTCTTAGTGGGAGGATAAGAGTCCACCACTGAGAGATACTTCATACTTATTTGAGAGAGAGGAGAACCTTGCAAAGATATTGAGGAAAGGAACCTCCTTGTTCAGGATTTTTAGCACCAGAACTCAAAAAATTATATTCAAGTGATTAGTATTCATCTATTGTATTCAACTTCTACCACCGGTGGTCAATAAAGGGAGCTTTTTCCTTCATTTTGCTAACTTGATTTCTCTATTGAGCATTGTTTGTGTACTTATCTCTTTGTTTTAGTTCATGTTTTTATATGCATTGTTTTCACTATTCACTATTCTTTGCTTATCTATGTTTGTTCACTAACAACACCAACGTTGTATGTATTCCTTTGTAGGAAAAAACCAACTCCTAGGGAGGTGTCTTTTGGTACACCATTGCTACAAAAACACTACCACTCCCCATGTTATGCCATGATATGTGGCTTAAAGGTATTCTTATTAGTTGAATAATGGATTGTCAGGGATTCTTAAAAGAAGGAAGAAGGCCCCTTAGCCCACTTTCCATTTGAGAATTGGAATGTATGAGCTGAAGATCCTTGAGGCGAAAGATGTTGAAATACAAGAGCTAGACCACATCCACTTTGGGGTTAGGCACTTTCACAAGTAAAACCCCAGGAAGGTGTGAAAGAAACATTGTGACAGGATTGGATATGCTTTGCGATATGTATTGATGACTACTCTAAAGGATAAAGAAGTGAAAAAATCATAGAATACATTAAAGAAGCTTCACCTAGTGGATGAGGCAAGCACATCTACAGTTCCACAAATGTCAGATGTACAGATGTTAGAGGAACCATAAGAAGCAACTGCACAAGCTAGCACAACAGCTCCCAAGAAAAATATAAATCATAATCGAGCAGTGGACAGTAGCAAAAAATGGAAATACTACCCATCAAGAAAGGTGTTATTGAAGATGAACAAGAAAAGAGACATCAAGAGGAAGAAGAGAAGAACAAGAAGGATGAATTTCTTAGAAAGAGAGAAGAAGAACAAGAAGATAGGAGAATAGAATAAGAACAACAAATAGAATCACAGGATGAGGAAGCAACACAAAGGCTACAATAATAATAGATGACTCATAAAATAGAAGAAGAATTAGAGGAACATGATGGCATCAAGCCCATGGATGATTAATTGGGTTTTCTAGTAGAACCTTCTCTTATTGGTGGCCATCTCCCATTTGATGAGATGGGAATCACACCTCCACCAGAAGACATGGTCATGGATGTATGTAATGTTACATTTAATTAGCTAAAGAAAATGATCGCCTAAGAAAGACGAAGATTCTTCCCGAATGATCTCCAAAATCCAACCTTTGTATCCACAAAAAACATCATACCTGCAAACACTATGAAGAATCCCAAAGAAATTATGGTAAGTAATGTTTCTTTTGCCACAAAAAAAAAAAAAAACTCACATTACATTTTGAATGAGAATGCATGGTTGATGAATGAATTGGTTGTAGTAAAGCAACAGGTGGACGACATCACTGCAAAAAATCATCAGTTATCTTCCAACAGTCTCAACATGGCAGAATGGAAGTAAGCTATACAAGAATAATTGTGGCCAATGGAGGACGTCATGGCATAGTTGTAAGATGAAATGATACTTCTACACGAGCTAGTGGCACCCCTAGTTAGTATACAAAAGAAAGTGCAAGATTCTAGAATCTCCAAAAGGTGTCAAAGGGAGCTATCAATCAAATACAGGAATCAACTGCCAAATATCCATAGGTTCTGTGACAGTTGGTCATAAATGACAAGGTTGCTTGTGAAGTGGATACAATATAGTTGAGACTCCATAGTCACAATTGCATTTGTCTCGGTGAACATTAAGCTAAAAATAGAGCTACTTATAGTCAAATGCAAAATGGTTTTTGAAACACGAGATGCCTTCAATGCGATCACTTAGAGAGACAAGAGGTAGAGATATTGTCTTACGAGAAGTGAAGTAGTAAACTGAAAAAATAAAACAAGCATCATAACATGAAGGCTTGGATATTACTAAGAACATTATTCTACGATATGCCATTGCATCAACTAAAGCTCACATGAAACTATCATAGTTGTGAAATAGTATAAAATCTAGATCCAAATCCATATTGATAGAAGCATTGGAGGTAAAGGTGCAATTTTTCATAGATTTGTCAATAAAAATTAAATTCATTTCTATATAATTTAGAGCATGAAATTCAGACATCACTAATGAGATCCATGAACAAGAACTAACTTATCTATCTAAAAGAATTTGTGTCATATTATAAGTTTTGTCTTATATAGCCACCATCCTATATTTATTTTGTCTTTTGTAAGTTTCATGTAATGGAGTTCAAGAGACACATGTGGAATGTGAAAAGACACATGTGGAATATAAAAGGTCACATATAGAATGTTAAATTTTGTATGGAAGCCTATAGGTCATTGAAGTTGAAAATTCATGAGGAAACTCAAAAGTCATTTTCATTTGTTATAAGTAGCCCCTCATAACTCAAGTAAAGGGCTTATATTCTCAAAGTTTTTCATTGGCTTCTCTTCTATTGCATGGAAGGAAAATTATTCTTTGTAGAAGCAAGTTGTAGCTTCATGTTGCACTACTTGATCTACAATTTCATATACATAACGGTGTACTTGGAACCTTTCATTAATAATCAGAAGCTCCTTGAGCCAACATTTCTTCCTACATGTATCATGAATGTAATAAGACTATTCATGATATGTTTTTCATATATGTAGGCATAATACATACTAAGATTAATGAACTATTTCATTTATTAGATATGGATATTGTTGAATGATTCCTGTTATGCTTTTACAATTGTTGTTTATCTTATGAACTAATTTTTAGGTTAATTAACATGTATTTCCCTTTTGCTCGCGGGTCTCTCTTACTATAGTAATATTAATTCTCTAGCAATAGTCTCATCTCTCTTTACAGACATGGAGTTTTCTTGAGTATTATACATTTGGTGTCACACAAATATTATGTACTTGATGCCCCAAAGAGTTGTTATGATCTCTTCTGTATGTGTTGTAACCAAGGAAAACCTTTAAATCATTTACAATGGTAGACAAACCCTATAACCGGATGGGAATCCTATGGCAAAAGGTGTGAGGTGTAATTAGGACCTTATATTGAGGAGGTCCCTGGTAAATTGGTGGCATTCAACGCCATCAACATATCCATAAGAGTTATGTCACTTAGCTGAGGAATCATAGTCACAGCTAGAAGATAGTGTATTCAGAAAATTATGTGGCAAAAAGCCTTAACCCTAGCAAAGCTCTTTATTATCAACAACACTAAAATGACCTTCTCCCTCTCTTATTAATAGTACATGACCATTAATAAATATTTCCTTGCCTCTTATTCTTGTTTAATCCTCATACAGTTTTTTATGGAGACATATATATCTATATATTTATCTAGCTATTATAATGGGATCGTATAATGTGTCAAGTGATTCATTTACATGGTATGGATACAAATATCTACCTAAACAAGATTAAATACGTCAATACTGAAATCAATTACTTCGTTTTCAATCGAAAACCATGATTAGAAACTTTATTCAAGGAATATTAATCTCCTTCTATGAAGCACGAGACATCACAACTAATCTCCTCATTCCCAAATAAGTATTCCTAGCCTAGTTTTTTAGTAAATTTTCTTGGAGATAAATATGAAACCCCCAACAATCATGAACTCCACATATATTGAATTTGTTTCCTATGTTATTTTCTTGTTTTAAATTGTTATAGTATTTTTCTTTCCAAATGTTGATTTTAAAGATTCTAAGGGATATTTATCAACACTAAAATACTTAAAGATATGAAATGTCTATGAGTGTGGTATATCATATTTAAAAAATTAATTCTTCCAACATCCCCTTCTACATTTAATGTGTGTCTCAATACTTTTCTTATTTAGATAACATTGAAACTACTTGTATTTATAGCTAAAATGTTGCATTTCTTTGAACAAGGCTTTGTAGAAATCAGTAAAATTGTTTCTTGATTTTGTGTTTACTAGATATTAAATACTTCAAATCTTACGTATAATTTGATTTAATTTTTCCTTAAAAATTGATAGAGAAGTAAATTTTTTTTCAAATAAAATTCAATGGATCAAGGAAAATGAAATTTTAAATATGCATGTCATAAGAGTTGCATGAATATTCATGCCAATACAAAAATTGTTTGAATTTCGATTTTGAATGTTCCACCCATATCAAGGAGATAGATAAAGAGAATCTATAACAATCGAGATGGAAAATTCAAAAACATTTGTCATAATATTGGGCTTGACTAAACCATTATAAAATATGATTTGGGCAGATACACTTTCCCACCCACCTATTCCACTATCTCAATTGTTCTCTATGTTGTTGATAATTTTTCCATGATTTTTTGGGCCCCAAACTCTCTGGGCTATTTTGAGGCCATAAATGATGTTTTTTGGAAATTTAGCTGTTAGGAGATTCTATGGCATTCCTATTCCTAGTCAAAACATGCATTCCTCAGACAATTCTCGCCAATTATTTAAACAAATATTGTATGCAAAAGTTGCACCCTAGGAAATTGATGTACTAACTAATCACCTCAAGGCTCACAAACCTTTTTGGTATTTCATCTTCTAGGGCTATAAAATTAGAGCTATAAGATTCCTTACTTATGTTAAAATTCCATTATTTCAACATATTTTAATAGACTTTTCAAATTCCCATAGCCACCATCTCTCTCTATTTAGAGATAGATACCACCATTCTAGCCATTTGTGTTCTACAATATTCACCATATTGTTTCAATATATGCTATATTTCTATATGGATCTTCCATTTACTTTCCTACACTTCATTTTATTCCTTGTACAACTTGAATTCGCAGTATCAGAGCACTCTAATCCTTTTTGTTCCTCGATGCATGTCCCCAACGAGGTTAAGGTATAAAGAGCTCGGCCTCATTCTACTTTCATATGGGAATTATAAGTATTGTAAACCCAAGTGGCCTCCCATGGTAGGAGAAAAAAGATATGAAAGATCAAGATATCCTATCAATATGTTACTCGAGAAAGAAATCATGTGATAAAGAAATCAAATGATGGACAATTTCACCTAAATCCTTTGACAACTACCAACAAAAACAAAGGCACCTTAAACAAGCAAGCATTTTAGAGGTAAAACCTCTTAGCAAGTACAATATAATTCTATCTCCCCTTATTTGAAGGCCTAATAGATGCATACTCTTTGTATAAATGGTTAAACTATTAGAGGGATATTACTCTATCCAAATTGTTTCCAACAATGACAATACTACCTTCCTGCTACTGAAAATCATTACCCATGTAAAATATTGGAGGTTACTTAGAGAAACACAATGAAGATGATTTTCAATTTTCAATTCAAAAGCAATGTGTTTCCCTTTCATTTATGTACTTAAGGAGGAATTCCACCTTGAAGTGAACTAGAATGACTAATCACATGAGATGGACAACTTTGTGATAGGAGAGAAACTAGAAGGTGCCAGAGTACACCATTAATTTTCATGCCTTCCATTCAAGTGTACGTAGAAGAGACTTTGAGTAGCACCTATTGTTTAAGTATCATAGTGACCAACATAGGTACATAAAAACGTAAATGTATTTCCTTTCCTTAACATCTCCCCACTGGGAGACGCTTATCGATATGTTGTCAAAGCTAAGTAGAAATTGAAGCAAATGAATAAATGGGAGTTTGGGTCTACAAATACTTTACAAAAAAAACATGGAAAAAGTGGCCCTCACTCACGAAATAAGGAACAGGGAAAATATATCCAACCTGAAGACAACCAACCCAAGTCACAGGAAAAGAATGGTAATGGGATATCAAAAAAGGACATTATAAAGTGGTGTGAGTTCCAAAAGATACCTTGGAACAAAATTGATGAATGTTGCTCAAAACAATGATTATTGGAAGATCCTGAAGAATATTAAATAGGATATTTATATTATTCTTATTTACAATTGGATATTAAGGGAAATTATAGCATCAATGCAAAATTTAGTGTTATCATCAGGACCACAGAGATTGAACCAAAAAGATTGAGGAGGTTGAAGAGAAGGAGCATCTCTTCCATTCATATATTAGGGTGAAGGGATCCCCACTCCATTTCATTGTCTACAATTATAGCCACAAGAACATGATACCATTCATAGTAATTATTAGATTGAAGCTTTTGACAATTCCAAACCCCCAAACCATACAACATTAGTTAGTTGATCCATCAATGAGAATTCCATCTCACCTAACAGTGTCACCTATAGTATAGCATCAAGCCCTTCTAAGATGAGGTCATTTTTGTTGTTAATCACTTTAATTGTTTTGTGTTATTTTAGGAAAACCTTATATGTGGAAATTTCATGCTATTTATGAGTCTCATCAGTGTAGTTTAATTATTAATCTCAAAGGTAATCTTTGTAGGATACTAGAGGTACTCCAAACTAATACAATTTGATTGATGTTAGGAAAATATTTCCTAAAGGTAATCTCTCATATTTTGAAGTTTTTACTTTTCATGGTTTGTTCATAAGGTGAAGGGAAGGGGATTAAAACCTCTACATGAGGTATATCTACATAATTGAAGAAAGTGGAAAATATTCTAGAGAGATACATAGATATCTTTTTTATGCTCGTACAGGTTCCTCTCAACTACCAAGTAAAACACTTAATTGATTTTTGACCTAGTTCTCCTTTACCTAATGGACCAATATATATATTCTCTGTACTGGATAATGAGGAGATCAAACATTGGGTTCATGATCTCATAAAAAAGGGCCACATTCTACCAAGCTTCTCAGCATGTGGGAGTCCAATTGTATTGGTGCAAAATAATGATGGGATATGGAGACTATGTATTAATTAGATATCCCTAAAAAAATCACTATTAAGAAAATATAAATGATCCCCATGAATGTCAAAGGCTTAACCAAATTGAGGGTTCCAAGTTCTTTAGTAATATTAACCTAAATCCATCCTACCACCAATTTACAATTGAACAAGCTAATGTATGGAAGACAACTTTGAAATTGGAAGAATTGGTTTCTGAGTGGTTGGTCACGCCCTTTGGCTTCACTGATGCTTCAACAATGTCGATGAGGTTGAAAAATGACATCCTATAGTCATTCATAAACTTTGTTTGGTTGTATGACTCAATGAAATCATCATCTTTAATAGAACTTGGGAAAAACATCTATAGAAAATTGAGAGGGCCTTGAGCACCCTACAACAACATAATTTTTATCCCAATCTAAAGAAATTATGATTTGGCATCCAAGGAATTCCATGCTTGGGATACATTTTGGATGAGCATGTGGTTCATATGGACCCAACCAAGATCCAATTCATTTAGTATTGGTAAACCCGAATGAATCTAACGTCTTTCCATATCTTCTTATATACAAGTTTTGTGTTTGGGTTCTCTTATATTACTTGGACCTCAATTCAAGAGACCAATGATGGAGAAAAAAAATAAAAATCTTAGTCTGAGTCACTGCAGAAAGAATTTGAGGATCTGAAACACTTCCTTTATCCTTCAACCAATCCTCACCCTTATAGACCTGCAACATCCATTTTCTATTGTGATAGATGCCTTTGACTATACAATTGATGGATTCCTTTATCAACAAGGACATATAGTTCTATATCATACTGAAACAATATTTGATATCGTCTAAAGATACCCTACCTATTACAAGCATATGTACTCCATCACCTAGACCTACTTAAACTGGGAGCATTATATTCTAGGGAAGGAGGTGATCATCTACACTAATTACAAGCCTATGCAATTTATGAAAACACAAGGAAAGTTACAAAATGACCTCCATAAAAGAACAATCGACATACCTACAACAATTCCATTTGAACATCAAATATAAGAAGCGCAGTACCAATCATGCATGGGGTCTTCATTAGGAAAGAGATACCATACCAAACAAGTTCATACTGGGGGATATATATTGAGGATAAAATGAAATAATATATTTATCATATAATATGGGGTAAAAGGTTTTTATATTCATGGGTAAAAAGAATGGAGCTCAAAGTTAGTGAAAAATAAAATAAAATTAATGAATAAATGGAAACCTGCAATATCTAGTGAAAGTAGGTGTTTTTTAAATTGGGAAGGTGTATTGGGTTCATATTGGTAGGTGGTTCAATAATGTGATTTTTATAGGTAGTTTCCAATATGTAGTCAAATTAAGGGTATTTCTTAGTATGACACAAACACACATGACATGTCAGAGGTTCATTGAGTGAAGCCCCCATGAAATTATGTCATAGATTTCCTTAGTCAACTTCCATTTATGAAGCTAACCATAGTTGTTAACTCTTGTTAGCATGAGACTTTTGGTGGTCACAGTTATACAATAGTAACTATAACTTCGTTGCCACAATACTAAATGTTGATCATAGATAAACAAGTTCCAACCTTCCAGCTCCATAATCCACTCTTATGCTACCTGGGACACCTTTGTGTTCCTTGAAACGAATGTGTAAAGGTGATAGGATCCAGATTATAGCTTGGTGACAACAAAATTTGGTGTGAATAATATAGTAACAATATTTTAGATGCACTTTAGAAGTATTTGTATTCACCAAAGCTTCAACATAATGTCTATTGGTACATAAAATCATGCACTTCTTGTGTCATTGCTAAACCAAGCATCAAGAAGTAGGGTCTGTGTACTCCTTTACCTACACCAGTTAAAACTTAGGAATTAGTCTCCATGTATTACATCTCATAGTTTTATCCACTAAGCATGGTAATGACTGTGTGTTTGTGCTTGTCAACTAGTTCTCTAAGATGGCCATTTTAGTGCCTTGCAAGAAAACTGTCACAACCAAATACACTACTAAACTCTTCTTTGATATTATTTGATTTTATTTTTCCCCACCTAAAAAAACTATTTTAGAAAGTGATAGTAGGTTCCTCGAAACCTTTTGGTCCAACCTATGGTCTCTCAATGGATACCAATTTGACCAAATAAAATACCTTTCATTGCTAATAACATGGATAAACAGAAGTGGTGAATAGGATGATTATGCATATCTTTCACATGTACAACTACAAGCATACATGTACATGTGATGAAATACTTCCATGTGTTCAACATAACTATATCAAAACCCTCCACAACTCTACTGGCAATAATCCTTTTCAAGTGTACTTGGGGTTCCAACCCTTGGCACCAATTGATGTAGCTATGCCCATTGCATATTCACTAAAAAATTACTCCCATCATCAAGTTAAGATAATGTAGCCAATTTTTTTTAACAAATCCAACACCTCTAATGACAGGAACATGATATCCTTTAAAAAACAAATTCTAAGTAGAAGTAATAGCATGACTAGCATAATATTCCACATAAGTTTCATGTTGGTGATAATGTGTGGATAGATTTATAGAATGATTCCCTCATAGGCCTCCATATGAAGCTCATAACACTCTTATATGGGCCTTGTACAACCATAAAGTAAACGGGTGAAATTTCTTTTGGATTAATCATTCCCCTTTTCCTTGGCTTGTACATAATATTTAATATAGAGTTTCTTTGACCATAATTTCCACTTATGTTGGAGACCTCATAGGAAAATGAGCAATTGACCCCCAAAAAACTCAATCTAGAATGCATTGAACATGATATGTTTGATTAAATCATAAATATAAAGATATTTGATACTTTCTAATAACACATACAACTCTATTAGTTTGTTAAAGCAAGGAAACTTCTTCACCAAGGAAAGTGGCTCACCAGGAGACAAATTTAGTAACATTTTGCCGATCTGATGGGGGGAAATGGATGAAATGGAGACCACATCTTCCTAGGGGGGTAGGACTGGTCCAGGTGGATATCAGTGTCCATCCACATCTTCCAATCTCTCAATATTTCTCTATATTCATGGTAGTTTCTCTATGATTTTTGGGTGCCAAACTCCCAGGGACATTGTGAGGCCCTCGACGATTTTTTTTTTTTAATTTAGTGGGCCAAGGATTTCCATTTAATTCATTAGCCCTAGTTGAAATCGATTCCTCAGATACTTATTTCCAGTAAGTTATCATGCACCCAAGCCACATTATTGTATGCAAACCTTTCACCACTGGCAAGTTGATGTACCAGCTAACTACCTCGAATCTAACAAACATTTTGGCACTTCATATTATAGGGTTAAGTTTTTGGACCTATATGGTTTCTTATTTATATTAAAAGGAAATTCTTTCAGCCTCTTGTAATATCTTTTGTGAATACATGTAGCTACAATCTATCTCTAGCCATAGATAGCTACCACCATTCTAGCTAGTTCCTTTTGTACTTCTCAACTTCCATGACATAAGCTTAGAAGACCTGGAAACCTTTATTTTTGAATTTGAAATACACTATACATATTATAATTACTTAATATATTCTAAAAAAATGAAGTTATTTCTGGTTGAATTAAAATATCGAGCACTTAAATGGTTATGGGACTAGGTACTAACTTTGTAAGGTCACAGGATGATATGAGAACATTAGTTTTAGAAACATATAGATACTATTGCACACAACATGATCTTAAAGTGGAAATATTTAAAATCATTCAAAGGGAACATGAGAATCCTGAGGACTTTATAGAAATATTTATGTATGATCTTAAAAGGGTTGGATTTGATATACTAAAATCCCTTTTACTTAAATCAATAAGAGATGAGTTGATTGGTGTTATTAACCTAATGGGTAAAGGGGATGTACCCCAATTATCATTTGAAGAAATCTATGAATTGTGTAAGTGGATATCAAGAGGAAGGGAAAAGTATAGTAGAAGTCCACAAGATCCAACCTTGGAAAGAGTAAGTAAATCAACATCAAGATCGATAAGTCAAGATGAAATTCACAATTTTTTAGATTATTTTTAGATAGAAACTCTTATTAATCTTAGTTAAAAACTAGATATGTTAACAATGAAAAATAACAAAAAATCTAAGAATGCTTCTTTGTCTACATTCTTCCCTAGGTGTATAAAGTCCTCTTGATAATATTGAAATTGGTGCTATTTTTCCATAATTACATGCTATTAACGATTGTCTGTCATCACCAAGGTGGAAAGAAGTTTACCAAGAAGATAGTGAAGCAACTCAAGCACCATAGAAACTCGATTATGTAGCTCCAAGAAGACATTTCTAGTTTTGTTAACCATGCATGATGAAATATCCTAATTCACAATTTCAAGCTTATGCATAACAATATCAAAATAATTATAACACACCTTTTCCTTGGAAAACTTGGCCATCCCAACCTAAAAAAAATATTGGAAACAAGGTTTGCAATGCCCCTATGGAAGAAATCTAAAATATCCTCAATATTTCCCTCAATATCCTCATTATCCTCAATACCAATCTAAATACTATACCCCTCCACCACAACCTCCATAGCCTAAATTTCACCCCATAGTTCAAATCTAGTCAACCTCTCCCATTACCACCTACTCCCACTCAACTATCTGCACAACCATCTCTGAACCCCAACAATAAAATAATTTAACCCACTTACAATTCTAGTGTACAAAATTTTCAAACAAATACTCTTGATCTAAATTATATTCATCTTAGATCAAGAAGAGTATTGAAAAAAAATCTTCTCCTACTTTCATTGAAGAACAATGTCTAGAAGAAGAATATCCAGAGGAGAATAAAGAATCATGGACCACATTTGATGGAAAGCGTCCATTGGAACCTAAGATCAAGGAATTTCCACTATGCCATGGGGGGCTTCACTCAATGAACCACCGACATAGCATGGGAATTTGTGGAATATTAAAAAATACCCTTAATTTGACTACATATTGGAAAATACCTCTAAGAATAACTTTATATAAACCCCTACTAATACGGACCTAATACACCTTCCCAATTTAAAAAATACCTAATTTCACTAGATATTGTAGGTATGCATCTTTTCATTAGCATTTTTTACACACTGTTACATTTATATCCCTAGTAGAGTGACAATATGATGCCTCTTTTGTGGCCCCACATTCATTCTACAATTCACCTTTCCGTTTTTGATATATTTTATAGATGCATATTAGTTCTTTGTGTGGCCAATGTATTGTATAAACAATAAGTTATGATACACATATTTCTATGTGACATATAAAAACCCTTTACCCCATATTATATACTCAATATATGTTTCATTTTCTCCTCATTGTTTATGCCCTAATATGAGCGTACATGGTATGGTATTGCTTTGTTAGTGAAACCCCCATGCACTCCTATCATCAATTCCTTTATGCGACCAAGATATTGACCATCCCATAATATGGATATTAATAACATGGAAAAACAAGACATACAAATAATCTAGGTGAGAAAGTGAACCAAGGGTATCATACCTATATTGAAATTTGTTTCTCAACAATCATTAAGCTAGAGGACCACTCTCTTCTTCAACATTTATTGACAACATCTCAATCAAAGAAACTAGTCTTTCATATTATATTATATATCAAAGCATATCTATTAAACCTAATTTTGTCATTCTGTATTTTTGAGGTTGAGGGAGTAAGCACATAGGACAACATCAAAACCTCTTTGGAAGCTGCGATCTAGCGCTACCATCTTTAGAGAGGGATATCTCTATCAAATTTATATATGTTTTATGTGAATTTTAGGCTAGTTATTACTGTACCGATTGTTTTTTATTGGATTTCTTGATTTATTAAATTGTTATAATTCCATTTGGTTATGGATTCTAAAGATTAATTGGATTTGCATCAAACTTTAAAGGAGTTTCATAGAGAAAACTAGGTTGCACTAGTTGGATCTTTCAGAATTTAAATGGATTATGAAACAGGAGAAATCTAAGATTCAGTAGAAACTAAGGAGCAATGAAGGATTCCTTAATTTGACTTTAGTAGAAAACATATAGATTACTAAAAACGAGAATAGGGTGCTCTACATAACATACCCTATTCTTCACAGTTTCTATTATGTAATTAAGATTTTCAGAAATGAGACGGAAAGGAGACAATGACTAAACACATGAATAGAAGAAAAGCATCACCAATTTGTACAAGAGATGAATCCTGTGAAGAATGTCCTCATATTATTGATGCTTCTAGCAACTAGAAAATTACAATTTGCAGAGTAAATTATATTGAACAATCAACCCGTAATACTTCAAACTATGAAGTGTTTATAGAATAATTTCGAACTGATTTACAAAATCATTGTCTCAGCTAATAGTGTATTATTAGCATTATACTAAGCAATAAAATCAATCTTATACAAAATCATATGCAAGGTGGATAGTTTCATGAAGAGGTGGTTCTGTTTTGGAGGATTCGATATTGACTCAACCTATAACTTTGTTGCACTGGCCGATGTGCTGGTTGTTGTTCTCACGACATTCGAGTTTCTTTTTACTCCAATAAATCACATAGTTGGCCCCACCTTTCTTCATCTTGAATGGTTAACTTGATTACCCTTCGGTACATATCATCAACCATAGTATACTTCACAAATGTTGGCTTTACTGTGAAGATCTGTTTTACCTCATGCTATATAAAGAAGTCATTTCCCATTGCCTCTAAGAATGCTCTACCTTTCAAGCTGCCTTTTATACCATTGAATTTAGTACTGTCTCTGGCCACTTCCTTCATGTTCATAACATAATATTCTTGAGTAATCAATTTGTCATTAATCACATATATGCTGGGCAAACCTTTCTGATTTAATGCTTCAATCCTGTTGAGAATTTGTTCACTCCCAACTCTAGTGTTTCACATTTCTCCCCCAATTGAGTAATGATATTTCTTTTATTAAAAACCTTCTTGAATTCCAAGATGGTGGCAGTCCTTTCATCAATTCCTAACTCTTAAAGTTCATACTTACTCTTCTAACTTAGGAATTTGATGATGTTGGAAGCTTCTGTAAGCATGTCTCCCAAATTCTCCCTTACTTCAATAATGGTTTCAATGGCATTTTGTATCAGTTGCTTATGTTGAAAATTTATTTGGATGCAAGGCCAAATCTCATTCATGGAGTCTAGAATATCCATCCATATGATTTCCTTGGCTTGAGCCAAGGTTTGACCAATTGTTGTATCCTTCTCCATCTTCTGTATCCTCTCTAGAAGCCTTTGTGACTTATGTACTTCAGCCAAATGACAAGATTCAGTTTTGTCTTTCTGTTCTTGTAGAGCTTTGAGATGCCCCTGCAACTTCTTAATTTCTTATCACTGGATTCACATATTTTCTAGTGTCTTCGTCACCTACTTAGCACTTGTAGCTTGAGTTGAAGAGGTTGCTACAATTGTAGTTCCCATAACTAGGATTTTTGTATGGGTACAACATCCATGGGGATTGTGGCTGCCCTTTGACTATGTTCTTTCTCTTTGATCATTTTCCCCATGTGTACCTCCATCTGTCTGATCCGAAAATTCTGCTCCATAATTAACTTCATCATGCCAAGCTTTTGTGTCTCGTTTTCTTCAATATCCTTAGTCAAGGGATCCTTTGTCACTAGCAGTTTCATCTGCTTTCTCAATCTTGCAATTTCAATATTTTTCTTCTTGATGATCTCCTTTAGAGTTTTCATCTTTTTAGGATCATATCCTATTTTGACTACCAAATCTTCCAAAGTTTTGATTATGTCATCCTTTTCCAAATAAGATATATTCTCCATTTTTAACTGGGACTGAACAATTGCATGTGAAAAATGAAACTTTGACAATGACATAGTAGTATTAGTGAAGGTAGAGGAAATCATCTCACGAATCTATTTATGCATCTCAATTTGATCAGTGGGATGGATATCTTTGGTGCTGAATTCAAATAGTAATCTGCTTATGTCTTAGGATGTGGAATTTGGGCCTCAAGGAAGGCCATCTGCATCCTTCCTTTCTCTGTATAAAAAAACGATAATATTCTGCTCTATGAACTGGAAGTCTGATTCCAAAATTGAGTGTAGGTTTTGTTCTTAAGAATTTCATTCATAAGTTTGATCTCCTGGTACCTGTCGAAGACACTTTTTTCCCTTTCTCCTTGGACATTGTGTAACTATCTCTATATCTTTCTGACCTTGTGATAGTGAAGATCTAGGAGGAGATGTTACAAACTTGCTGCTTGTAAATGTTGTTTCTTTGATTAAAATAGCAGCTTGATTTTCTCTTCTGCCTCCTTTTCTCCTTCTGTCATAGGAGTCATTTTAGTCCTTTTTCTGTAAATGATTTTGAGCTCCTTGGATTCACTACCTATTTTTGGTGATGATCCCTCCTCTCTTTTCCTTTTACTTGTTTTCATTTAAGGAGTGGGAGTTTGTAAATTTGAAGTGGAAACAAGTTGCTCTTTAACTTCCTGTAATGTATTCTCTGCCCATACTTACTGATTTACATGTCTCTATATCTCAAGCCTCGAGGAATGAATATATGGAGTAGTTTTGTTTTCTAATCTCACCTTAGAAATGATACCCATAGGGTCACAAGACCATGTGAAAATTAGGTTGAATTTCATCTACTTAAGGATCTTAGCTACCTCTTCCCTTGCTAACCTAGTGTTGGATATAAAAGGTCCCACCTATGTCTTTATCTGAAACTGGGACTTCTTCTTTACCATCACAAAGTGAATATCATCTGAATTTAGAATTTTTATGATATACTCAAGTGAAAAAAATCCTAATGGGTAGGTATTTTCATAGCTTGTATGGTGCTAACTCGCATCCATAAAATATGATTTCTATGTAATTCTAGTATAAATACTAGTCTCCAGTCTTGGACCAATATGTGAAATGTAGGATCCTCTTGAAGTCTTCACTAATTCTTGGTTATGTTGAGATCTTTAGGATACTCATAACTGGGTTAACGAACTCTTCTATGAATAGTTTTTTGAGAATTCTTGTTGTTCCTTCATCACTAAATATGTCCAAAATATGACTGACTCTTGGTTTCCCTCTTGATCTAGCTTCTACATGGTAAAGTTGAACCTATCTGTTTGATAATATAGAAACATATAGACTAAATTGAAGTGTACTAAAACACCTCTTCTGTTTGAAAATTAAGAAACTACTCATGGATGTTATCAGCTAAGAATTGATTGAAATTAAACATAATAGATGATTTGTTATCTGTGGAAAAGATGGAAAGGAAGCCTAGAATGGTTTCATCTACCCATTGATCAAAATAATAACCCAGAATGTAAAAAATTATGGTTATGATATGTTTAGTTTGATCAGGGAATATTAGGGAAGGGTATGGAGTATTTTTCTTTGGCAGTTGGGCATTTTATGGTAAGAAAATGTCAAAAATCTTGGCTCTTTTAGCAAAATCGAGTTTCTGGTAAAGTTCTGTGAGGGCTTCTAGGGAAAATGGTGTATTATTTTCCACAAGGGTGTTATCAGGAAATCTAGTGTCTATGCAAAGCTGCTAGTCCCACTAAGACGGTAGCTATCTTAAAAACAAACAGATTAAAGTTACTTTCATTTTCCTTTACAAGAAGTAGATAGGAGAGGAGCAAATAATAACAACCTCAATCTTTCACTTGGTTACCTGCTTGTTCCTTCTCCCCTCTGACAGATATTTGCTACTCTTTCCTTGACCACTCCGCTTCAAAGAGTACTTGTAAAGTCAAAGCAACATAATACCTTCAAAGTGCAAAGATCTACAATCATAAACAATATAGGACCAAATATATATTGACCACAAAAATGCATATATTATCAGACATACAAGAATGTGGAGGAATACTTGAATAGCTTTATTGATATAAAGATTAGAAGAGAGGATTACAACCCATTGATCTGACCCAGCGTCATCCTCCCAGCATGAAAGCCCTTCTTCACCTCATGAAAATCTTAGATCACCCAACACTATGAT
>APFE030305433.1:41037-124354 GCA_000404065.3 Pinus taeda | reverse complement strand
CTAACCTTGTTCCTTTAGGGTATGAAACAACACTTTTAGGGACTCAGAAGACCTTTGTTTATGGACATACATGATTGGGGTTGCAGTGCCCAAATATGTCATAACAGTTTCCCCCTAAAGCATGAGGTCGAAAATCTTTTGATGTCGGGTGAAATGCTTTATCATGAGGATCCAAGGTTTTTCGAACTGGAAGGCGACCTGTAATAACATACAATACAATACATTATCTTCATAACATTTTCATGATCTAGCTGAGGTGGGAATTCCCATGCAAATCTTTATAAATTCATTTTCATGTACATAGGATAGACAACCGTCTGTGTGGCAAACGACGATTTTGGTAGAGCCATCATCATTTGATTCGGATGATCATCTGTGAAGAAATGATGTACATTTGATGTCTTTATTTTCCTTAATATATCGTAGCCCAGATGGATGAAACTAGATCCAGGGTCTTCAAACTTGTCTAATCTTCGCCCAAAGTACAAGTCGATCAATATGAAAAATGTTCTGGAGTCGAACATGGAAAGACATCGCCTGATTACCAGCCAATGATGTAAGTTGTTAATAGGCACGAGAGGAATCACCAATAATGATGATGACCCTAAAGGTACTACAGTACAATTCACGTGGTATGAAAATGGGACTTGGCATCGAACGCCACGCAAAATATTTCGATCGAAGGCCATTGATGTAAACCTGTCGTCAGAAGTGAGAAACTTGCCATTGAGGCATGCAAGCTTCAAAGTACTGAAAGTGTTGTTCCTAGGTCGACTTCCTGGATAATTAGCTATAGTTGACAAGAAGTGACCCATCGTAGGAGGGCCTTAATGAATCCCACATCCTATGACACAGAGCGGAGCAAATGATTTTGTGGAGGTGAAAATGATCTGATGATACAGGGTTCAGGGTGGCGGTCATGAAAGAATGAAGCGTGAAGGTATTGCAGCGGGTGAGACACAAGCTGGGTTGGTGAATTCTCTGATTGACTTCTCTTGAACATATCGGCAACGCTGAAATGGATTGGTAGCGTTAACCCGAAAGATGGATGGTATGATGGACCAATGGTAGTATGACCGGTGAACTAAATAACCCAACCCGACTCAATCATGGTGATAGACTGAAAGTGTCATGTTCAAGAGCGACTCGCTACCAATAAAGTTTCTTCAAGTTATCTTCCCAATTTTCCCCAGTCATTGCTGACTAGTACCTCTTTATTTTTATCAAGCTTGAGGAGGATAACATATGCTTGTTCTATAATTTTCCCTTCGTGCAAACCCATCGCTATGTTTTAACGAGCCTAGCGACAATGAAACTCGTTCTTGTCTCTATGGACAAGTTTGTCGCTATTGGTTTTAATGAGTTTAACAACAAAGACAACTCGATCCTTTTTCAATTTTAGAGAGTCTGAAAAGGGATGGAAAGGAAAGTCCAGTAATCCTTTTTCATCATATAATCCCTTAAGTCCGAAAAAGTATAAAATAATATGAAAGGGATGAATTATCGATAGTTTTAACGAGCCGAAGAAGACAAGCACTCGATATGTTTGTGTAATAATCCCTCAGGTCCAAAAAGATTAAAATCTAGAGGAGGGATAGCACTTCTAATAGGTTTAACGAGCTAGAGATGCCAATTGCTCAGTAATCTTTTCATATTTTACGAGTCAGATGAAAAGAGCTTAAAGGAGACTCATTTTTTAGGAACGAGTGATATTTTGGGTAGCTGTTGATTCCAGGTAAGGTTTTGAATTTTCCAATCATGGTAGCTTCAGAAAGATGGCTATTAGAATCACTCGTCGTAGCTGTTCCTCAAAAGGGTAAACAATCAAATGGAGGCATATGATCGGCTAAAACAGAGTGGTGGTAATGGTAAGAACACAACCAAGGCTGAAAAGCTGATGATAATGCATTTGCAATGGTTATTTGTTGGAGGTTGGTTCATTTTTTAATGAGCTTAAACTCTGGGGGAACATTTTCTCCTTGCTTAGGTTTAATTTTTAATGAGCTTGAACTTCGCATAAAAACTGCTTGTGCTAGCCGTATGATAAGGATGTCCCATCAATAGATTCCATTTTTATGGAGCTTGCACCATTCAAAGCTTTGCTCCATATCCTTTCATTATGTAAGCTAAGAACGACCAACCCTACAAGTTTAAAGGGTTGAGAATCTACAAACTAAGAAAATAAATGGTCGCTCTTCACTTGCATGCAAAAAGGTTTGCATGCCCCCAGGTATAGTGAAATAGAGTTTCTAGGCTACCATATAGAAGTTCTCACATTTGCAATATAGTTTCCATCTGCGTGGCAGACAGAAACACTTCCCGGCTTAGTCCATTTGGACAAAGGTGATTCTAGCTTCAACCACCTAACCTTGACGATGGAATCTTATTCCGGTCTAATCCCATTTTCCTCAACGGACAGGCATCAGACTAGTCATATATCCTTCGCAGAAACCTACCTTACACCCAAAGTTTCCCTACTGAAGTAGACCAAGGTGCATGCCCCCTGGTTTTTAGTCATGGCCACCGAATTACTCACGTTCTTCAGGTGGACGGACTGGAGATTGATGAGACATTCCTTGCGTGAAAATACTAGTTAGGGATGGCATTTGACTATTAGTTATGTGTGAGATGGGGAATGAAAGCTGGTCTACGAGCTGGACCACTCGACCTTCATGTGGAAAACACATTACTCGAAAGAGTGAGGAGACAATGGCTCCCATGCTATAAATATAGTCATGCCCAAGGAGTAGATTATAATCTAAAGGTCCTTGGACTATCAAAGTTATGGGCAAACGTGGAAGGATCCCTAATAGTCAACTGGTTCCTTTGTCGAAGCCTGTTTGGTTTCACATCTCAGGCAGAAGTGATGGTGAACCAAGCGCTTTCCAAGCTGTTAAGGAAAGGATACTCACAGAAGCCCGTTCATCTATGATGGTATCGACCATGACCATTATGTAAGCTTGTACAATGATTCAGAATGGTACATTAGATGATAAACGAGGTTTGCCTAGCAGATTCCAATCGAAGGAAACGACTAGATTGCTTGGAGGTGGGACCGAATAAACGACCAGATATGACCCTGAAAAACTTCCTTCCTGTGGTAAAGGAATGGGTATATTGCCCCGATGTTCATCAGAGTTTGTGCTTACGAAAAGAATTTGAACAGTGTCATTCTCATTCTCTTTGGTGACTGTATCATCTAAAGATGGAACTTCTGAAGACAAGACCGGGTCGACTGCCGCCTCGACCTCTTGACTTTCATCTGGTGTGGATTCAGAGGGTTTATCTTCAATGATAGATGCTTCAACCAACCAAAAAGTTGTGTCAGTTAGATTTTCAACTAGCGATGGACTCGACAAGAGTTTCTTGTACCCAGGAGGAAGCCGTAGCAGTGAAGTATGATGGTTATCCAAGACTCTTTTAGCTTTGTCCAGGAAGGGACAATGGTGGATGGCATGATTCCCTTCACATAGTTTTCAAGGAAATTTACATTTTCCTTTCTGTCCAGAGACTTTGTCTTCACTAGTTGATGGTGTACTCTTAACATGACCGTCAGAGGTTGATGGCACCAGATTGTGCAAATGAGGAGACCAATCCCTTAAGATCCGAGGGATGCAAGGACAATCTCGATGATAGTGGTCCGCTTTGCAAATGACACATGGAGATTTGGGTTTGGATAGTGCAGTGTGTGGATTCTCGCTAGATGATGCATGGTTTCCCCTTTTGCCTTTGGCTCCTTCCTTTTATTCTCCTTCTCCTTCTCTTTCTTCTTCTTCTCAATTACTTGGTTTTTAGCTTTACCAACCTTACCAAGCAAAGAGGAAGGAGGGGAGGGAGAAACAAATGAAGTAGAAGGTTGGGGGTAACTCTAGTATCATCTAGTTGCTGACTTGATTACTTAGGAATCATGGTGGTTTGAACGATAGAGGTCAAGAAGAACCATATTGGCAAGCCAATTGTCAGTCCTGGGAGGGAGAATGTGGCCATATGAGGTGCACCAACATCTACCCAAGAGGAGAAAGGAATAGGATTTCCCCCAAGGGGAAATCCTTGGTTGGTGGAATCCATTTTTCTCAACCTAAGACCAATGAAGGAACAATGACGTTATTCCGATTAAAATAAATTTTACATTCTTTGACACAACTTGCTTTTTCAATTTTTAAGAGTCGAGAAAAAGCTAAAGATGACTCTAGTCACCTTCGAATTTTAATGAGCCTAAACTGACAAGTTCTCCGATGGAAATTTTCCTTTAAGGAGTTTGAAAAGGAATGAAAGAGACTAATCTGGAAATCTAGATAGAGGGATTACCAAACCAATCACAAAAACTGCATAATACTTTTTATGGTATGGCAGTCAATCTTCCCGAATGTTGTGTTTAGTTCATTGCGATTGATAGGGTGGCAGACATGGCTTCCTAAGGATAAAGGATATAGCCTATTGTGGTCTCCCAATATATACTCGATGGTACGTGGGAGCACAAGTCCATACTTGCACTTGTCGTCTCAAAGAGGAGGAATCATCCAACCTACAATGAAAGCGATGGTTACCGAGCTTTATGACGCCAGAATATGTCTCTAGCCTAGACTTCTAAATGTTGTGTTTTAGGTTCCAAAGAATTTTTATGTTCATTGAATTTATTTTACAGTTGATATTTCTTAAGAAGTTTTCCTTTTAGGTTCACAGCATGATGTAGATATACAATTCCTAAAATGAAATATAAGATGATAAACAATCGTTTAATCTTATTTTTGCAATGAAAATCCTAGCTACTGAGGAAAGAGAAGCGGGATTCTTTCAACATAGAGTAGAGAGCACACACTAGATGCACTGTCCTATATCAAGATCAACAAGCAGTCTAAATGCAAATGCACATGCATGTATTTGTTTTCGCTTTCTTAATGTGTGAATGACAAAAAGAATGCTAAGTACAAATCTGAATCGTTTCAAGCGATAGTACTAACGATTTTCTCTTCAAAAGACGAAAGGAAGATAATGACAACACTTTGCGTTTTTGAATTGAAAACTGCTTTTGACACTTGAAAAACTATTGATTCAAATCAAATACAAGAGTAACAGTGTAATCGACCATCAAGAACAGTAGGATTCCTTTCTTTGACTGAAAACAACACTTGCGACACTTCCAAATCAAAAGACGACAATTTGATTATGCTACTTCTTTGTAAAGGAGAACCATAAATGGCGAACAATACATAAAAAAATTTACAGTTCTTTGTACTACGGAGGTTGAATCATGCAAAGGAAGGGATTTTCCACAGTAGTATACTGATCACAGACAGTAAAACTCATGAATAAAGCTGAAGAGAGTGAACAAAAAACCAAAATCTGGAAGCAGAAGAAGTCTTATCTGATCATCGCACATGTAACACAGGGAAAGAGCGATGCATCCCACTTACTGCACATGGGAGGTGCGATGCATCCAGATTCCCAAGAGGAGAAGGTGCGATGGTCCAGGGATGAGACTTCAACTTGGTTCTTGGTCACAGTTTGCAGCTTAGTTCAGGGATTAAGCCGAGCTAATGATAGTAAGTAAATACAAATCACAGGGGCTGATCTAATGAGGCTACTTGGGCCACCACCAGGGCAATTAGGATGTTTGAAAATCAATTGTTCAGTTTATAAACAAAACCCAGAGATAGACTGAAGCAGCATTGATCTACTTTGCACTTGCATAACAAATGCAGTTTGAAGGCTAGCTGGCTTGACTTCAGGCTCCGTCTGTAAGTTTATAAAGAAAACAAATATGGACAAGAAAACAAGCTATTCGTTCCCCAGCGGAGTCACCATTTTGTTATCGGGAAATCTAGTGTCCATGCAAAGCTGCTAGTCCCACTAAGACGGGTAGCTATCTTAGAAACAAACAAATTAAAGTTACTTTCATTTTCCTTTACGAGAAGTAGATAGGAGAGGAGCACAGAATATCAACCTCAATCTTTCGCTTGGTTTCCTCCTTGTTCCTTCTCCTCTTTGACATATCTTTGCCACTCCTCCCTTGACTACTCCGCTTCAAAGAGTACCTGTAAAGTCAAAGTAGAATAATACCTTCAAAGTGCAGAGATCTACAATCATAAACAATATAGGACCAGATATATATTGACCACACAAATGCATATATTATCAAACATACAAGAATGTGGAGGAAAACTTGAATAGCTTTATTGATATAAAGATTAGAAGAGAGGATTACAACCCATTGATCTGACCCAGCATCATCCTCCCGGCATGAAAGCCCTTCTTCACCTCATGAAAAGCTTAGATCACCCAACACCATGATATTCCACCAGGAAACCAACAACACTTCCTTACAAGATACAAGATTCCAGCCTTTAGATCTCTGGGATGAGGAATCCATTTATAGATGATTGTAGTGGGGTGAGTCAGCTTCTGGGATTTTGATTAGTGTCTTCTCTCTGATAGTTATTGATTCCACTTGGAGATTGATGATCTCTTACTCATCCTTGGGCGAATTCAGAGAGGCAAGTGTCACAGGAGAAGTTTCTGGAAGATTCCATGATCATCCACCTTGCAAACTGTCTCTGCCATTTGTCTACTCTCACCCATCGCACCCTACAGAAGGGATTTTTAGTATGCATCACACTTTTTGCAGCGTGGCAAGTGAGATGCATCGCATCGCACCGTCTGCACTTGAGTAGTTTGTATGGTCCAGTTTTTGACCAGTTTTGAGCAGTTTTCTGTGGAGAACTTCTGGGAGATGATGTAATCAGCTGACCTTGTTCCTTTAGGGTATGAAACAACACTTTTAGGGACTCAAAAGCCCTTGGTTTATGGACATATATGATTGGGGTTGCAGTGCCCAAATATGTCTATAACATTAAGGGGTGCAACAGACCAGACTTTCTAGAACAGCAAAGAGCAAGGTGCAGCAAAATGATGCAGCAGAGGTAAGCTACAGGTAAGTATCTTGTGTATATGCATTTTCATCTCTTAATTACATTAGGTCCTTTGTATTCTAATTTGTTTTTTTTTGTTTAGCACTGACATATGCTCTGCGGGATGAGGTAAGTTTTTCTATTATCATGTCATGGGTATTTCCTTGAAGACTTTTTGCAGGTATTATATATTCATCAAGAGAAGGCTCAATGCAATATAATGTTCTGAAGAATGATAAAGGGTAGCATGACAAGAGCAACAATCAAGGTGCAGAACAACATCAATAAGTTCACCACATGAAGTCTTCAAGTGGGTAGCACTACATATAGACATTGTAAAAGTATCATTGTATAGAGTCATTGTAAAAGCATCTTTGTAAAAGTTGTACAAGTGTCTATTTTCCAAGAGTTGAAGAGGCAGTGTTGGGTGGTCTAGGATCATCATTAGGTAGGTGTGTCATAGTTGGGGTTATGGTCTAGTGTGTCTTCTTCTTCTACATAATTCTATATTATTGTAAAGGGGACCATTTTCCCAGGTACAGGAGTCCATTCTTCTTTTATTCTTCTATAGGGTGGTAGGGTGATGCTAGGCTGGTGCATGAAGTCACCAACAGGTTCAAGCCTGTGAAAAATTCAACATGGTAGGATGGTGCTAGGGTGAGTTGTAGCTCATTGGGTGTTGGGGCATCTGTTCAGTTGACTACTGAAGAATCTCAGGCGTTGGAGCGTCCATCCAGTGGGAGCTGGAGAAGAATGCTTTTCTAGATTCTAGGAAATTGGAGCTTTCTTTTCAATTGGAGTTGAATATTAAAGAATTATTAGAAAAGAGTTCGGTGGTTTTTGACCCGGAGGGGGTTTTCCACCTAAAATTTGTGTGCCTCATGTGTTCTTTTATTCACTGTTGTTACTACATAAACATTAATGATAATTGAAGATTAACTAATGCTTTGAGAATATTTAAAAGTGCTAATTTCTAAGGAATATTGATTCACACCACCCCCACCCCATAGTATTTTCCAAAAATGTCATAGTAACACTTAGCTCATGTTTACCCTAAAGAGCTTGTAAAAGCAGGTGAATGTGGGAGGGGTCATTACATGTTGTCATCATGATGTGGCATGATGTCATTATGGAAGAAGGTGTGAATTCCATTTGGAGTGCTACCAAGTCATCATAATGCTTAATCATCAACAATAGAAGAGAATATCCATCAATAATGTACAATGCTAGCCCTAGGGCATCTTGTCATCTCCTAGACACACCTAATATACAAGCTAAATCTAGCCTAGATCACCAACTTCCAAGGTCATAAGACTAAGGGAGGGTGTCATCAAGTGTGCCAAGTCATCTTTAAGATCATTCTCTTCGAAATGTGCCCAAAATACTATATCAAAGTGCTTTGTGTCATCATCAAAGTGTTTATACATCATCTATGAAGAGTTGGAGAAGCATCATATTACCCCTCAAGGGATCTCAGCTATACCTGGAAGAATCATCTAAGACATACTAAACTAATCAAGTGAAATCATCATCATGGGTATAAGAATCATAACAACATCAAGGTGGACCACCTTCAATGTCAAAGTGATCCAGGATGATCCAAGATGCCTCAAAATTATACAGTCCCAAATTGTGATGAAAATATTGTCATGTCGAATAGATCGACGAGATGATTCCAACACAACTTGAATGGGCTCAAATGAACTTTGTATGAGAAATTTATCACATTCTGAAGTTTTTCTACAATAAGCAAAAAAGGAAGGAAAAAGTGACACGTGGTAGCCCCTCAAGGTGACATGTGGTGTAGGGACCAACCCTATATTTTTTATTTTATTTTATTTTATTTTATTTATTTTTTATTTTTTATTTTTTAACTAAGAATACAACCATAAGGAACTAGCATTGGGAACTCTATTAAGCACTTATACAAAAAATCCATGAATTTCACTGCATTACACATAGTATCTATTTTACATGTTATTAACTAAAGTCATAATGAAGTTATATAAAAGAACATTATAATAACATAGGTACCATTCACGAGGAGACGAGATTCAATCTTGATTTGCCGCTACTTGCACTCCTTGTTGTCAGTGACCTCCAAGTGTGAATGTTGACGTGCTTAATCAGAATGCAGTGACCCACCGTTGACCTCCTGGCCTACTCCTTGGGTACTCTCCTTCCCCGTGGACCCTCAATATGCAATGGGATTGTACAATGGAGGAAATGTATCAGCTGGTAGAGGAGAGCATTCCTTGGCTTAAGAGTCCCCTCTCCAAAGTACTCTACCTCTCCAAAGTACTCTACCTCACCAAGCTCACTATAGCTCGTAGTCACTACTCTGGCATAGTCTCATCCACCCAACAATAGGGTAGAAAAAAGTCCCTTCTCCCATGGCCTGCCCCTTCTTTTATAGGAGTCCTTATAGGTGACACTTGGTATTTCATGCATAATTAATTATTTTCATTAATCCAATAGTTTGATTAT
Source organism: Pinus taeda (assembly GCA_000404065.3). Taxonomy (NCBI): domain Eukaryota; kingdom Viridiplantae; phylum Streptophyta; class Pinopsida; order Pinales; family Pinaceae; genus Pinus; species Pinus taeda. Next base: position 114,959 of record APFE030305433.1, on the reverse strand, counting down.
TCACCCACCCATGTGCCACTCTCTCATCAAGGATCTCCAAAATTATTTACTTAAATTTTAATTTAAAAATAACATTTTTCCTCACCTTAACAAGATTCTTATTTCTTCTCCTAGTTGTCTCTCGATCCCTCTTTTTTACTCCTTAATTTGTGTTCATTACTAAAGTCAATTGACAAGTCACAGATTTGATCCCCTATCTACTCCCTAATTTAAGTCAAGTTACCTCTTAGATGGATATTTTTATGTTGGTTGTTGCCACATGGAGGTTCTCTAAATTTCTCTAAAATTTAATTTATTAATATTATTTTAATTCAACACCCTCTTCTCCTAATTAGGTTTAACTATTTTAGGATTAATATTTATACTTACATTTATGTCCCTCTTTTCCCCTTTTACCTAATTAAGTTACATTATCTACCTAATATTTTCCAACATGGGAAGGGTAGAGTTTTTAAGGTAAAATATTTTATTTCTTCCTATGATCCCCTTAACCCAAGTTTTATTCTTGATTTAATTACCTCGGTTCTAAATCATTACCACTTGATGTGAATTTAAATGGTTTTCATATCTTGATTATATTTATTAATTATTTATTTTTAATGATTCCAAGGGTGCCAAGTTTGGTCGTGCCCTTCAAGAACTTCTCTTGAAGTTCCAAGGGTGTCACGCCTAATAGTTTATTTGTGATTCCAAGGGTGCCAAGTTGGTCTTGCCCTTCAAGAAATTCCCTTGAAGTTCCAAGGGTGCCATGCCACTTGCCCTTCAAGCATTCAGTGGCTACACGGGGAAAGTATAGGTGCAACGACAGAGACCACTATTATCTCTTATGTTGCATGCTATAGTGAGACTAATGGTGTCGGGGATCAAGGAATATGCCCTGATGCATGCCCCCAGTAAAATCCTCATGAGCGACCCAACTTTGGGACCTACTCCCATGACATGGTGATCTTCAAGGCGAAGGTGTTTCAACCTTTCTAGCCCAAGTCATGATGGGAGTGCTAGTGGGTGAGATCAGGGACACTGTCCCACCCCTCCCATGTAGTTCCATCCAATTGTACAACCCCATCACCCATATACAATTCATTCGGCTAAGCAACTAATTTGTGCCTGCAACGACTAACATATCATTAGAATACAGATATACACATATAGCAGGTTTCAAAATTGACTTATAATTTCAAAGACAAAATATTAATTTTCATCAAACCAAGTGTCATCAACTCATCATATGCAAGTGCCTCTAGTGGTTTCCTACCATACTCAATAATCATTAGTAATAAGGTTTCTCAGTGTTATTCATTGCCATAATAGCATCATCAACATCACCTAGTCATTCACATCATTATTCATTGTGAAGCAGAACTAATGTAAATAGCTAACATAGGGACACATCCATCATGGCTATCATGATCATAACATCAATGGAAACATACATATCCATCAAATCTATCATCATCATAACATCAATAGAAAACATACCTATCCATCAAAGTTATCATCATCATGATATCAATAGAGAGCATACATATCCTTTACTGCTATCATCATCATAAATTCAATAGAGACCAAACATAACCATTTATGCTACAATCATCATAATATCAATAGAGAACATGTATACCCATTAATGCTACAATCATGATAATACCAATAGATAACATACATAACCATTAATGATATCTTCATCATAATATCAATGGAGAACATACATAAACATCACAACCACTAATAATAGAGTCATGTGTCCAGATCCTCAACCTAAGGTCCTCAAATAATAAAATGTGGGCCTTAGGGATAAATAAATGTTAATGTCATATCACGGTCAGTCAACTAGACTGGGGCACTACACGTGGCATGATATATGAGGGACATGTGGTTGGTTCGTATAGATGATGTGGAAAACCTTATAGGTGACATGTGGAATGGGTCGTATAGGTGATGTGGCAGCATATGAAATGCATAAGAGGCTCGAGATCTAAGCCCACAAGTTCAATGGATAGGTATAATGACTTAGTTTAAAAATGGCAGATGGATAGAGCTAATGAGGTTCAACCCTATGATCAATGAAACCATATGAAAACTGCCTCACCAATAGGCCATGAGTGGCAGTTGTAACCAGTTATGGAAATACTCTATTTAAACTTTTGTTATAACTAAATAAATACCAAAAATGAGAGACATTTGGGCTTGACCTCGGGGCCTCCATGCAACAACTGTAACTGATGTGTCATATTACATTTACCCACCAACACAATGTGATAAAGTTATAACGTGCATGTGGGCTAAGGCACATGTTGTATGTTTGTTGTAAACATGGTTAATATGATTGTTGGGGGCATTTAATATTTATAACAAAGTTCCATTTAAATATGTTTTATAACAATGGGGCCGCAACCTCCATGGGTTTGACTTTGGGGTTGCGATCCCCAAACGTTGTATATGTAAAAGGTTTTCAAATATGCCACAGGGGTTGTGGTTGTAAAGAAAGACTGAGCTCCTTAAGGTTAATGTGAGCATTATCATTGTGTAAGTGTGGGTAAATGCTCAATTTTATGCCCTTTTGGAGATTAATAAAGGAAATATTTGTCAAGGGGTTGTTTGAGGCTTTGTACAACTACATAATAGAGAGCTAACTAGTGAGATTGAAGGCTTTGATGTAATTTGAGTCATTTTGCATCATAATTGAAGAGGTCACTCCATTGAAATCAGAATCAGAGACATAGCCCACATTGGGTGAACTTCGTTATCAATCTTGTTGTGTTTCTTTTGTTTATTTACAATTATTTATTTTTATTAATAGCATTTTTTTTCAAGTTTGGTATTCCACATTTTGTTTAAAACATCAAATCATAGGCTCATAATAAAATATCCTGATCAAGTTTGGTATTAGAGCATAGTGAGCTAGTTTGATTTGGTATTTTAGTGTGGATGATCACTAGGTCTAAGCTTAAAAAGTGAGAAGGTGAACTTGAAGCTTACAATCCCAAAGTTGGTTCGAGGAGCTTCACTCAAAGAGAAGAGATGGCTTCACCAAAATGAGAGAATCCTCTTAGCTCTGAGTTGAATTTTCTCAAGGCATTTAGTCTGTTGTAGTCAAGAATGGAAGAGATCTAAAAGAAAGAGGACTTTATAAAGGAGAAGGCATAGTAAATTAAAGAACGAGAGTGATCATCCCCATATTCCTCCATTTTATCCTCATCCTACAAGACCTCTCTCTCCTCCTCATTCTTCACCCCCTTATTTTCCTTCTAATTCTCCATTGTCATCTCCTCATAAAAAGACCGCTTCAAAGAAGCCATTGTTGAAGTTGAATGTCAAGTTTGAGTTACCACTATGTAATGGCAAGATTATTGCAGAAAGATTAGATATTTGTATTTGATAGATAGACGTTTATTGTCGTATTCAATAGATTGTTGAAGAAGAGGTAAATATTTAGTTGGCCTCTCTTTGGCTTGAAGGTACAATGCTGATTTAGTGGGAAATTAAACTTCGAGAAGGTAGTAAAAAGAATGGTAAGCTCCTTTCTTCATAGTTAGAATTCACTAATGCATTGAAGACATAGTTTTATCCTTTAGCATATACTTAGAAAGCAATCATGGAATGACAAAATTTGAGACAAGGAAAAGGACAATGTGTATAATTTTTTACTAAATAATTTCAGAAGAAAGCATTGGCTTTGAATATTCCATTAGATTCTCCATAAATGTTTTTAAAATAAATTGGTGCATTTAATAGTTACCTTCACTGCACTATTATTTTATTTAATTCCACTAATTTGGATGAAGTATGTGTCCAAGCTAGCCATCCTGATTCTAGGTGAAAGAATGTGCATAGTGATTCTGCGAAGAAGCAACCATCCAAGTAATTTGAAGGAAAATTCAAAGGAAAGAGGAACAACAAGAAGGCTGCTACATTGAAGAAATAATAGGCGAGGCTAGCATGCTCTCATTGTAAAAGGAAGGGCATGATAATTCTCACTGTTGGAAGCTACATCCTAATCTAAGGCCTAGGAGGTTCATAGGAAAAGGAAAGCAAAAAACTATTGTAACAGTACAACAATATTTAGGATCTAATTCAGGGGATGAAACATAGGCCATAACTATAGGAGTACAAGGTAAAACATCTTCTCATGCTAGTTCTAGTTCTTCTATTCCATCTCCAAGTACTGAAATCAGAAGAAGCGAGCTTTTTTAGATAAGGGTGATTATTAAGCATACAAAAGTTGTTACTCTTTTTTATACTAGTTCGTAAATGAATTTAATATATAAAGATATTTTTAATAAACCAGGATTAGAAACAATACCTCACAAGAAACCATATCCTCTCTGTTGGGTTTGTGATAATGCAGAGCTACAAGAAAGTAAGTAGTGTAAACTTAGATTTGCTATTGCTTCAAAATTTGTTAACTAGGTTGAATTAGACATGGTTCCTCTTGATATTTGTGGAATTGTATTAGGAAGCCCTTATTTGTATGACAAGAAGAAATATTCTTTAGGGAGGAGAAAAAACATCACCTCACCAAAGATGGGGTTGAGTATATTGTAAGAGAACACAACATGAAGACCAAGTTATCTCTTGTTACTGCAAGGAAAACGAAGAGGCTCATAAATGCTAGTATGAATTTTATACTTTTGTTTGTGAAAGAAAAATATGGTAAACAATCTGATTCTTTTAATGGTTGTGATACTTCTCATAAAGATGAATTAGTTAAACTCATTTCTAACTATGATGATATTTTCTAGGAACCTGAAGGATTACCTCATAAGAGGGAGATTCAATGTAATATTCAACTGCAAGAAAGTGACCCTCTTCCTAATGTTGGAATGTACAGAATGTCCATGTTCGAGAATGCAAAGATCAAGAAGAAAGATCTAGAATTTCTTGGAAAGGGAGGCATCAGGCCTAGTTCCTCTCCATGTAGATCTCCTATTGTGATGGTACCAAAGAAGGATGGTACATGGAGAATGTGCATTGAATTTCATGCACTAAATAAGATCACAGTTACGAATCGATAACCTCTTCCTCGTATCGATGATTTGCTAGATTAGTTAAAAGATGCACTTTACTTCACAAATTTAGACTTGCGAAGTGGTTATCATCAGATTCAAATTTTAGAAGGCGATGTTTAGAAAACTACTTTCAAAACAAAGTAGGGTTTGTTTGAATGGTTAGTGATTCCTTTGTGGCTTTGCAATGCCCTGACAACTTTTATGCATGTGATGGATGATATTTTTTCACCATTCATTTATGACTTTGTGATGATCTAGTTAGATGATATTCTTATATTTAATAGAGCTTGGGATGAGCATGTAAAGCAAGTATTTGATACTTTGAAGAAGGAGAAGTTATATGTGAAATTTTTGAAGTGTGAATTCAGAAAGACATCATTAGTGCACTTGGGTTACATCATAGGGGTGGTGAATTGAAATAGATCCCTCGAAGGTTGAAGTGATTATAAACTAGCCCAAGACTTCATCAACAACAAAATTTAGAAGTTTCTTAGGAGCAATCCAATATTGGAGAAAATTTATTGCTAACTTCTCATTTATTGCATCTCCTTTACATGATTTGACTAGAGTGAAATTGTCTTTGAGTGGGGAGGCAAGTAGCTGAAAGTCTATGATACATTGAAAGAGAATATAAACATAACATCAACGTTAGCATTGTTAGACTTGCAACATCCATTTGAGATAGAGACTGATGCAATTTGATATGCCATGGGAATAGTTTTGATGCAACAACATAAGCCAATTTGTTATCACTAAGACCTTTTCTAAAGTTGTTGTTAATTATACTACATATGATAAAGAGTTGTATGCATTAGTACAAAGTGTTAAGAAATGGAAGCATTACTTAATGGGAAATGAAACAATAATACACATATCATCAACCGTCACAATATTTGTAGTGGAAAACTAAGCTACAACATGGATTTTAGATGGATGGATTTTCTACAACAGTTTCATCTAGCCATTGAGTATATAATGGGTGTAAGTAACAAAGTGGCTAACATGCTATCTAGACCTCTAATCAATGCATCTATTGTCTTGTATAATGATTTTGTAGTACTTGACATTTATGTTAAGAAATATGCTAGGGATGCAAACTTCAAATATGTGTACAAGAGATTGACCCATGGTTCACAAGTAGAGAATTACCATTTGAAAGGAAAGTTATTCTATCATTTTACTAAACTATTTATTCGAAAGGATGAAAGAATGCATGTAATCCGAGAAGCTCATACTTCTTGTAGTTCAGAACATTTTGGTCTAGGAAAAATTGTAGCTTATTTGTAGAGATTTTGTTATTGGCCTTGATTGAGATAAATTGTATCTAGGTATGTAAAAGGGTGTGTATTGTGTGCCAGTAGTAAACCCACTAATAGAAAATCGGTATGTAAACACCTCTTCCAATTTCTTCTCATCCATGGGAAAACATCTCTATGGATTTTGTAGGAGGTTTTCCTATGTCCAAAAGAGGTCATGATTAATTGTGTATATTTGTGGATAGGTTCACAAAAATGTGTATTTTGATGCCTTGTAAGAAGCAAGTGATAATTGAACATAATGCACACTTATTTTATCAACATGTTTGGGTTCACTTTGGATTGCCCACTTCTATTATTTCAGATTGGGATTCCTGATTTTTGGGAGAATTTCGGTCAAGCTTGTGGAGATTGATGGACACCAAGTTGAAGAGAAGTATTGTTTTTCATCCACATAAATGGACATACAGAGGTGGTTAACAATACCGTGGTACATTAGCATTGAGGATACTATAGTAATTATTCTAAGCTTTGGGGTGAATAACTACACTATGCACAACATGCCTAGAACCGAGCATTACATTCATTTACACAAAGATCTCCATTCAAACCTTGTTTTAGGTACCTGCCAAAGTCTCTATTGGATTTGATTTTTTGGAAAAATGTTGATTCTGATAGGTAGAGAGATGAAGATAAAGCCGGGAAATTCATTCAAAAGATTCATATGGAGCATCAAGCAGTGCAAGAAGAGTTGGAGAAGAGCCAAGCCCAGTACAAGGCTAGGTAAGGTAAAAATAGAATGGATCACTATTTCCAAGTTGGTGATTGAGTTTGTATACATATAAGCAAAGACATGTTAATAGGGGAAGGTAAGAAGCTCAAGCCAATCTGGTATATCCCATTTACTATTTTGGAAAAGATTGGCACTAATTATTTCCATTTAGATTTATTGTTGTACATGCAGATGTATTTAGTTGTGAATTTGGAGAACTTGAAACTGTATGAACCTTTGATGATCATATATCAGGATGAGAGTATTCAAGTTCCCTCCATTGATCATTTTTTTCTTGAGTATCTGAATGAGTTGTAAGAAGACATCGTTCTAGATAGGAAGATGAGAAATTCACATCGAGAAAATATGGAATATCTCCAAATGGGCTTTAAGGGAATGAATAAAAGAATATCATGATGGATCAAGAGAGGGAAAGTTAGGGAGAAATACCCTCAACTATTTTCTAAGTAATTTAACATTTGGTGGTCTAAAATCTTCCTAGTGGGGAGGATTGATCTAGGACGATCCAAGATACCTCAAAATTTAGTAGTCCCAAATCACAATGAAAATATCACCATGTCAAAGAGATCAACAAGATTATTCCAACACAACTTGATGTAGAATTTCCTGCAAATTCTCTACAAATCTACCTCTGAGATCTATCTAGAAAATCTGACTGTAGATTAACTCAATAATGCAATATACCAAAGCAAAATACTATAATCTACTTCTACTATCAAACTTGCGGAAGCTTAAAGATCGAGCTGAATTAGAGCTGAACACATATAACCATAAGAAGAAGAATCAATGCACAAGAAACACAGAAAATACTCAGGGGAAAGCCTCAGCTAAAAACCCCACTATCTGTATTATCATACAAGGTGGAAATACATCAAGAATTATACAAAGCCTTAGCTCTCACAGCTAGCCAGCTCTCAGTACAATCCTCTTGGATGCTCACAAGCAAACTTGGCTTCTCACAAGCCTTCCTCTCTGCCCTCCAAGCTCCTATTTCCTTGCGTTGTTTCTCTTTGGTGATCCTCCTATTACCAACTGGAAGACTCTCAACCAAGTGGAACACTGATCTAACACCCTGTCAGAACTGCGTAATCCTCAAGGAACCTTACCTCAATTGCATGCATGAGTTTCCTTTATAGGAAAACTCATGCAACTGATAGTACACTGTCCTTGACATTTAGCTCAACTGGTTCTTTCTCAGAATAGACATGCATGAGTTTCTGATGAGGGAATCTTCAGTTATCTGGAGTACACTGGTTGAGTGCGCGCATGCATCAACTGACTAATAACTCACAATTAGTTGCTCAAACAGTTTGGAACTAATTTTAACTGGACTTAACTCAGTAAGCTGAGCTAACTAATTACAACTCAAATATAACTCAATCTTATCTCCTTAATTAAGGGATAATCTCCTTAATTTAAGGGATAACTGTTGCATGACTTCAGAAAGACTTCTAACTTGAATTTCTCCAACTAATTAATCCATAATGAATTAATTAATTATTTTCAAGTAGCTGGTGAGACTAAATTCGATTTTAATTCACAATTTTAATCCAAGGACAAATTAAAATTGGAATTTCCGGATTCTATTTTTATCATTTCTTGTTGCTATTTTCAACACTCCCTCTCAACAAGAAAGGAATTCAACTCGATCCCGATCATGAACCTTTGGAATGTTATGCATGCAACACTTCTCTCTAGTGTTGTTGCTCCAGCAATTCCAGAAACAAAGAAAACATCCAACCTGAATCAGTGTGATGCATCTGTCATCAAAGTCTCTGACTGTTATTGCCTCTGTTAACTGAAAAATTTGCACTTCGGTTGACTCTACCTTTCTGCACTGTTGTCAATCCTTCTTTGTTCTCTTCAGTATCTGACTGCTCTAGCCTCTGTCACTTTGATCTCTGACTTCATCAATCCCACTGATTCCTCCCGCTACTATGTACTTTGGGCTCCCGTAGCAAGGTACGATCCATGAGATAAAACCTCTCAATGGACCCTGCCCAATTTCAGCCTTCTTAGGACTATCACTTCACATCGCCCCACCTCACACCTGGAGGTATGGCTGCATGTGATCCCTCTGCCCCCTTCTCCAATTGTGGCTCCTCCACAATTGTCTGAGACTTCATGTGGGATTGCATGTTGAGGGGTAATTTACTCTCCCTCTCAACCACCAAGTCTCTAACATTTGCCTTTCTCCTCAAGACTTTGCATGCATCTTGAACCTCAAGAGCATACAGGTTCTTAACTCATGAATCGATTTGTTTCATCTGTCTCGTGGTGATGTGTCTAAGGAATGCCTTTCCTTTACTAAAGACAACATCGTAGCCTTTATCCTCCAACATTGCGATCGATACCAAGTTCTTCTTCAGTCCAGGCACATATTTCACATCTGTCAAGGTGATAGGAGCTCCATGCTCCCTTTGAAAAGAAACCGTGCCCACTTCTGAAACACTATACCTTTCGTCGTCACCCATCTCTATGTGCATCTTGAGGTCTTTCTCCTCCGAGGCACTAAATAAACTTTTATTATCGGTCATGTGGAATGAGGCTCCACTGTCAAGATACCAAACACAACCCATCATCAATGACACCATGCATGCGATGAGGGTAAAGTCCATTTCTAACTGAGAGGCTAATGCCTCACCTTCCGATCCTTATGAGGGTTCCTTTTTGGACTTCTTCGATGGGCAATTAGTCGCATAATGTCCCATCTCGTGACAATTAAAGAATCTCACTTTAGACTTGTCACCCTTCTTCCCTCCATGAGAAGAATTCGATTTGGAATGGGAATCCTTCCCCTTCCCTTTCCTTGACTTACTCGCTAAGGCCATATTTTCTTCATCATCATCCTTGGATGAAGAACCATCTCGAGTGCTCCTCCTAATCTCCTCCTGCATGAGATCCGACCACAGTCGTTCCCAATTTGGCAGTTTCTCCCTTCCATTCACAGAGTCCTGGTAGCTATTCCATCTCTTTGGAAGGCCAAGGAGAGCGAAGCTCACCATATCATCATCAGAAGTAGTTATTCCCACACTACTAAGCTCATCTCTGCAAGTGGTGAGCTTGTTCAGATATCTGGAAATAGTATCGCCGTTCTCCATCTTGATTCTTCAAAGCTTATCCTTGAGCACCAATTTCTTCTGGTCGCTACTGTTCTGGTAGAGGTCCTTCAATGTCTTCCACATTGAATATGGAGTATCGTTCCCATGGAGACTCGAGACAATATGGTCTCAAACTCCCTCAAGGATGATCTATCTCGCCTTCACCACACACTTCTTCCACTCAGCCAACTCTTGTGCATTAGTTGACACTGGCTTTTGGATTTCTTGATCAATGAAATCCTTCAAGACGTTGTCTTTTAATATAGCCTCCATGCGATCTTTCCATGCTATGTAATTCGAGCTACCTTCCAAGGGAAACTCAAGTCTCAAGCCATAGAATGCCATTGGCCAACCTTGAAGTATGATATGAATTAGATTTGCACCTGCAACCCCAAACTTCAAATTTCAAATTCTCTTCTTCGTATGTTGTTCACTGTTCCGATGAACTTAGCTCCGATACCATGTAGAAATTTCTCTATAGATCAACTAGCTCCGATACCATGTAGAAATTCTGCAAATTCTCTACAAATCTACCTCTGAGATCTATGTAGAAAATCTGACTGTAGATTAACTCGATAATGCAATATACCAAAGAAAAATACTATAATCTACTTCTACTATCAAACTTGTGGAAGCTTAAAGATCGAGTTGAATTAGAGCTGAACACATATAACCATAATAAGAAGAATCAATGCACATGAAACACAGAAGATACTCAGGGGAAAGCCTCAGCTAAAAACCTCACTATCTATATTATCATACAAGGTGGAAATACATCAAGAATTATACAAATCCTTAGCTCTCACAACTAGCCAACTCTTAGTACAATCCTCTTGGATGCTCACAGGAAAACTTGGCTTCTCACAAGCCTTCCTCTCTGCCCTTCAAGCTCCTATTTCCTTGCGCTGTTTCTCCTGGGTGATCCTCCTGTTACCAAGTGGAAGACTCTCAACCAAGTGGAACATTGATCTTACATGCTATCAGAACTATGCAATCCTCAAGGAACCTTACCTTGACTGCATGCATGAGTTTCCTTTATAGGAAAACACATGCAACTGATAGTACATTGTCCTTGACATTTAGCTCAACTGGGTCTTTCTCAGAATAAACATGCATGAGTTTTTGATGGGGGAATCTTTAGTTATCTAGAGTACACTGGTTGAGTGCATGCATGCATCAACTGACTGATAACTCACAATTAGTTCCTCAAACAGTTTGGAACTAATTTAACTGGATTTAACTCAGTAAACTGAACTAACTAATTACGACTCAAATATAACTCAATCTTATCTCCTTAATTAAGGGATAATATCCTTAATTTAAGGGATAACTATTGCATGACTTCAGAAAGACTTCTAACTTGAATTTCTCCAACTAATTAATTCATTATTTTCAAGTAGCTGGTGAGACTAAATTCGATTTCAATTCACAATTTTAATTCAACGACAAATTAAAATTGGAATTTCTGGATTCTATTTTTATCATTTCTTGTTTCTATTTTCAACACTTGAAGGGGTTCAAACAAACTTCATATGATAAAGTTATTATGTTCTGAAGTTTTCCGACAACATGCAGAAAAAGGAAGGACAAAGTGACACGTAGCATCCCCTCAGGGTGACACCTGGTAGGCCATATGACGGACATGTGGCTGGTCCAATCATTGTCATGGCAAGATATACATGTGACATGTGGCATCCTCTGAAAGGTAAAAGAGGCTCGAGATTGAAGGCCACAAGTTTAGTGGACAACTATAACGACTTAGTTTAAAAATGGCTGATGGATAGAGCCAATGGTGTTCAACCCTATGACCAACGAAACCACGTGAGAAATTCCCCACCAATAGGTCATGGACAATAGTTGCGACTACTTGTGGGAATACTATATTTAAACTTTCATTATAACTAAATGACAAAAATGGGAGGCCCGCGAGCTTGACCCTAAGACCTCCGTGCAACGATTGTAACGAATGTGTCATATTCCATCCAACCACTAATATGGCACAAGACTGTTATAATATGCACGTGGGTTGAGGCGCATGTTGTATGATCGTTGTATAACTAGGTTAATATGATTGGAGGGGGAGTTTGATAGTTATAAAAAAGTTACATTTATATATCTGTTTTATAACTATGGGGCTGCAACGTCCATAGGTTCAACCATGTGGTTGCAGTCCCCCAATGCGATATATGTAAAAGGTTTGCCAACACCACAAGGGTTGTGGTTGTAAAGAAAGGTCGAGCTCCGTAGTGTTATTGTGAGCATTATCACTATGTATGTGTGGGTAAACACTTATTTTTATGCCCTTTTAAAGATTAAAAAGGAGAGATTTGTGTGAGGGGTTCTTTGCATAATAGAGAGCCAACTATTGAGATTGAAGGCTTTGACGTAATTTGATTCATTTTTCATCATAATTGAAGAGGCCACTCCATTAGAAGTAGACTCAGAGACATAGCCCACACTGGGTGAACTCTATTATCAATCTCGTTGTGTTCCTTTTATTTATTTGTAATTATTTATTTTTATTCATAGCATTTTAAAATATTTTCTTCAAGTTTGGTATTTCACATTCTATTTAAAACAACAAATTGTAGGCTCGTAATAAAATATCATGATCACAAAGCCATCGAAGTACTTTATAGATGCATGTATCTTTAAATGTCTTATTGTCTTATGATTGTGCATAGGTAACCATAATTAAGCATAGGAGGGTTTTCACATGACTGTACTCAGTGCTTCCTACCCTAAGAGGAGCAATAGTTCCTAGGCCAACCCATTCAAATGATAGGTACAAGTGATAGTTTTTATGGATTGGGTTTTACTACTTGAGAGGTGCCATTGTATGATATTATGCTATATAGAACTATTTTCAATGACCTCCTTTGTAGAGGGAGCACTTAGCTGTTTGAGTTACCTTCCCTGTTTTTCCAAGTCCCCATATTTAGCTTTATCCTAATTTGATATGACATATTTAACAATATTTATTTATTTATCAAGCTACAATGATGATATAATCACCCTTTAATGATGGGAAGTTTTTCACTTCATAAGGGTCTAGATGTTCATTGAGAGTTCCTTTATATTGATAGGCATGATATGCATGGATACTCTCATGGTAAAGTGGCTATGCAAGAGGGGCTACAATTCAATCTATAAATGAATTTTTATTGCGTTACATCCCTTATCATTATTTTGCATTTTTATATTTGGATCGTTTTTTTTCTTTTCTTACAAGTGCATCAACCTTGGGTATTTCCAACCTTGTTTCCTCTTAGAACAAGGAAAATAGGGAACCAATATAAGCAATTGAAAACAATCAACCAAAAGATGGGATAATGAAATGAAGGGCATGACGAAAAGTGTTAAGTATGAATAACATGGAACCCTACCATGATCAAAGCCTCCTATTTGTGCCCTCCTAGATAGTGAAAGAAAGATCCAAAGGAATGTCATGCTGGAATATGGGAAAATGGTAACCACTAAGGTGAAGCAAGGGAATAATTAAACAATCAATATGTGTTTATAATCCAATTTCAACTTGTGATCCATACTAGAATGCCTTCACATTAAATGAAATCACTTAAATGCAAAAAATGGTTAATTTACCTCACAATAGATGACTCACTTTCATCATATAAGTAAGCTAGATAAATGAGTGTACTAACTAGAGAATGGGTGAGAGGCATCTATGGCTTGCTATCTGTGGATGATAGTAGGGGCTTTTGGATAATAAGTTGTATCATAGGAGCAAAATATTATCCCAGGGTTACACATGTATGTGGATGGGTAACATGGACCAAAAGCCTCCCTAAATGGGGATGTGTATTTTAGAACGAATCATTATATAATTTTTCATATATTTTGGTACTATAAGGGTGGAATATTTGGATGAATTGTCTTGTAGAGCTCATTTTAGTGGTAGCTCCCAATTTACAGATTTAAATCCAAAACCCTCTAAATCAATTTTGAAACATCAAACGACAAATATATGACTCATAACTCCTCAACACTATTTTTTATTAACATGACTCATAACTCCTCTAACACTATACACTATTTTTCAAAATAGAATGAACATAAATTTTAGGTCAACCCAAAGAAAAAGACGTGGAAAAATAATTTAAATTACAATAATTTCCATAGCAAAGCAAGTTGACATAAGTTTTATAATATAACGGATTTATTGCACTTGGAGTGCATTTAAAAGAAATGTTGTGAAAAGGTGAACTCAAATAGCTTTTAGAATTAAGTGTATCACTAACATTTGTATATACTTCAAGGATCCAGAAAATTAACATTAAATAATAATATTTATTAAATTAACAATACAATGGAATGTGGCTTTTCATTCCATAAAGAGTCAATGGAATTCTTAAAAGAGAATTCACAATCAAAAAAAAGGTTAGTTATGATTAGTTATAAAAATAAAAGAGGTAATCATAAACAATTGTGTAATAAGGTAGAGGAGTGGTCCAGAAATTTATGGAAATTTCGGTCATATTTAGAGAAAATTTGGCAAGGATTTTTGTAGATCCAAGTTATAATTGTTAAACTTCAAAATTTTAGGTGTCGTAGACGTTTTTGATGGTGCTGAATCCATTTCCGCCATCAAAAACATGATTCAAACATTGCCTCTACAAGATTTTTTGAAATTTTTTTGCTCAAATTCCAACCACTTTTGACCGTCCAGACAATTCTTCCACCTCGTTAGACAACTCCATAAACAATAATTATAAAGAGAAAATAATTGAGAAGCCACTGGGATACCTATTCGGTTTACGTCATCCTCATAATAAATTTTTTTAATAAAGACGTCTTGGCCAGTGACTTGCCTCGCTATTAATCACAAGACAAAACTATTCAATCTCGGAATAGCGGAGCCCTATTCAACTCCCACAAAACTATTTACTTCGTAATTGAGCTATAAAATATTACTCTGGGTAACACGGATGGATTAATATTTTAAACTGAGCGTTGAATTCATGAAGATCATGATAATTTTATATAAAAGTGCTTGATCTGAGCACTTTTGCTATTTTCAACTCCAATTCCTTTTCCTCTTAGCCCTGTGCCTCCTGCTTAGAGCAGTGACTAGCTGTCGCCCAACAGTCTTGTTATTATTTAAACTGAAATAAAAAGGAAGATATTACTTTTATTCAATTTTATCAACTTAAAAAAAAAAAGTGAAAATTAAATTTAAATTGATAAAATATTTATTTTTCTTATTTTATATTCTTTATCTATTTTTATATTATTTTAATAAATATTAAATGATATATTAAAAATATAATAATTTTTTATAATAATAAATAATATATATTTTTTAACATTTATATATTATTTTAACTATTCTCGTTTTTTTGGTAGTTAAAGCCTTCCACTAGCCTAGATCTATCTTAACACCAGATCTATCAAGCGCCGAGAGGGATCAAATCTCTCAAGGTGCAAACCTTTCTTTTGAATGCAAAACTTGAGGAAAGGTCTACACCTCGAGAGATTTGATCCCTCTTGGCACTTAATAGATTAGGCGTTAAGATGGATCTAGGTTGGTTTCAGTCGTGTGCGGTCATACAAAATTTGTTGAACAATTAATTATTTTGATCATTTTAAATATGCTAAATATGTCTAAGATTAATTTGGTCAATTTAATTTAAAATTTTCTTAGTTACCTTAGTTTGTTGAGATGAGGGAGACTGTTAGTAACTTGAATGATGAAAAATGATAAAATACAAATTTTGAGTGCAAAGTGTCAATGTAACAAATTTGATAGATAGAAAATGTGACTTCTAAGAATATAATCAATTACAAATAATCTTTGTTGCAATCAATCTGAAACTATTTTCTTCTATTGTTCCTATTGTCACACCTATTAGTTGTCTCATATCAATCATATGAAAAGAGTAGTTGGAATCATAGACCATTCAAATATTTAACTCGAGCTAGTGTAGTAAACAACATACCTTGTCTCTGTTGCTCTCCAATATTAATAGTATAGTTTTCTCGAGATTCAATCATTGTGACTTATGGAGTGTTAAACCCCAAATAATTTCCAATGGTGGTTATTTTATGTTGCCACATTTGAATGCAAAGTAATTAACAATGTTGAATAATGGAAAATGGGAATAATAAGAATGTACCGAATTATAAATAGTTTATAGTTCCAAGAAGAAAATATTTGAGGTAAGCAAACATTTTATTTATGATGAAAATTCAAGTATTGTATTTATGGTTGAATAATTTTTAGGTGCTTACATTGAGAGACTGTGTGTGTGTTTTGGGTCTGAGAAGGAGATACAATGGGAGATAGAGATATAGATGGGGCGAGGAGAAGGAAGATGAGAGAGGCAAAGACAGGGAGGGAGGAAGAGATATATATATATATATGGAGAGAGAAATGTTAAAGAGAGAGAGAGAAGGGGAAGAGAGAGAGAGGGATGGGAAAGGGAGGAAGGGAGGGAAAGAGAGATATAGAGAGAGAGTGTGTATGTTTAGGAGTTGAGATAAAGAGATAGAGAAGGAGAGACAATGGGAGATAGAGATATAGATGGAGGAGGTAGAGATGTGCTTACACTGAAATCAATGCACACTATTAATCTAATTACTTTGAAATTAATGTACATCATACATCTTGTTGCATCAAATCAGAAATCAACATCTACACTAAAATCAATGCATCTAGTGCAAACAATCAAATAGGAACTAGCTTTCCATTAATGAGAGAGAGTTACAATAGAAACTAGTTTACTATTTTCCTTGTCCTGCCAATGGGGAAATTAGACCAAAGGAAAAATAGTAGGATTTTTGTCCAAAAAAACAATAATATGCTAACATCATTAGGAAGATAACATCTATCCTTAAAAATATAATATGGCCAAAGCATCTTAACCAAAGAGTTTATAGTGACTACTAGCCATGAACACACACACACATATATATAAACCACAAAACTTGAATTTTATAACCACAATAACAACAACCACTAAACAAAATATAGTAAACATTTGAAAATTTAAGAGGTGGAAACCTCAATAAGTTTAGGATTCACATGACTATCATGAGGGGATGGCCCCTTTCCATGTGGAATGATGGTCTTGTTCATTGGCAAGCACTTATCTATTTCTCAAAATTGAAGTTAGTGCTCATCCATCTTTATCAAAATCTCATCTTTTGCATATTTCCCCTCAAGGAGGAATTTACCCATAAGTGATTTTAATGGCCAGTGTAGGTTGGTTGCATGAAGGTACTAATTATGTGAACCCCTTGTGTGCCCAATATCCAACACATAACAACAATGGAAAATAACTCATTGTTCGAGTGACAATCTCACTCATTAATATATCCTCCTCGACTTCTATAATTTCTTGTTGAATCTCAAGTGGCATTTGCATGTGATAGAGTCAGGCAAATGATTATGTTCTAACCCTAGCTCTTGATCCTCCATGTGCACCTTTATCTCCAACACCTCTATGTGAGCGAGCATGTTACTTAGGTATCTTGTGAAAAGATGAGTTGAACCAAGCCTTAATCAGTCGCCCCTTGCTAACAATCAACCTATAAGAGAGGTACAAAACTTATCTTGAGTGGAGTAGACCCAATATCCACCTAAGAGCTAGAGTTAATGACACCCCAACAATGGTAGTGTTAAAAGCAAGTGAGAGAAGGGATAACACCGAGGATTATCTAAAACTTCCATAAAGGAGAAGAGGAACACCACATCACATGACATCAATTGAAGAATAGCCCAAAGGAAGACATAACATACCTGAAACTGATGTTGCTTAGTGAAACATAGCTTTGTTGTATCCCAGGAATATAGGGAGTCCCCTGAGACAAAGGAGGGAGACATTGTTTATAGATTAGTAAACAAAAAATGAGTGCATTGAGACACCAAAAGCAGGTAACACTAATAAACTTTACCTAAGACCAGACTCTTAGGGAGAAACCAAGAGGACGAGGAATAGAACTAAAATAAACATAGGGTAAGAGGAGCCACACTAAGAGTGTCTGGTCCTTCCCTTAGGAAAATGTTGGCTGGAATATGAAAGTTGAAGAATTTCCTTCGAAGACCAAAACGATACACTTCCTAGACACCACTTGACCAGAGCAAGAGGATAAAAAAGCTCACCAAAGTAGTACATCAATGAACCATGCCATCACTTGTTGTACTGGCCATGATCATTAAGAAACAAAGAATCTTTTAAGGAAACTTCTCATAATCAATTCCCAAGTAGTTGAGTTGCTAGATGGATATGAGAAAGTAATCACTAGAGTGAGAATTTATACTCATAATGAATGCAATTAACACCATGTCTCTTCACATGAAAGAAAGTGGCATCTACATCTACCTCATCTGATGCTTGAAGTAATAGCAGGATACCACCTTCATCTTCACCCACCTTCTTCCTCACCCCATCAATTTGAAGTGTATAACCATTATCTTAACAAACATAAAATAATTATTTTTTAAACCAAATTTAACAATCATTGCCAAAATTACACATAAGCGTATCCATTTAACGTATAGATGCTCAAATTTAAATATCATACCAAAATGATTAAAATTCAAACCTAAATATTCAAAAGAAAATGAAAATGTACTCGATCACACTCCTTTTGACCTACCTTATTTAATTATACATTTATACGCACCCTTTACATGGTGCATTGGTTCCACTATGTAGTGGGTTATAGGAAGTGTCACAACTTTTCATGTTTTTGTGAGCATTGTGATTCTATGTAATTCTTTAAATACATATACCTATGTAAATCTATCGTAATTCAAAATCTTTCAAGTGTCGAGAGATCAAACCTATCAAGGTGAAAACCTCTTTTTTAATGTAAAACTTGAGAAAAGGTTTAGACCGTGAGAGATTTGATCCCTCTCAATGCTTAATAAATCTAAAGTTTATATATATATATATTTAGAAATTTACAATAAATTTTTTATCATTAATAAATTTTTTTAATTCAACGCATTAATTTTATATTAAAAATTCAATGCGAAATGAGTCATGAGTCAAAGACCTTGGTTTTTAAAAAATTACGATAGATAATTATGCATCTGCACCATTGAAATGAATAATTGAATGACAGACTGGGACAGTGAAGTCAAGCATATCACTTGACCATAATATTATGCGTTGCATGCTTTGGTACCCGTCATAGAATTTTGCAATTTTGTTTTTGGTCTTCAATGCGAGGAGAAATGGGTATCCAGGCTTCAATGTATGGTCTTGCTCTCTGTTTTTTGATAGTTGGTCTCGTTCTCCGTAGTTTGATGAGAGGAGAGATGGATATCCAGGCTTCAATATATGATCTCGCTCTCCATAATTTGAGCAGAGGAGAAATGGATATCCAGACTTCAATTTATGGACAAACAGAATTCGCACTCGAATTCTCGAAACTAGTATTGGAATCAAGTATGGGGGCAGAATGCTGTTTTCTCTCCATTAAGCATAAGTGTGACAATGAGCATGGCTGCAACCGGTTCAAAAGGCCCAACACTCGACCAGTTTCGCACTTGTCTGAAATTGAAGGAGACTCCTCAATTCTATGAATTCGCTTCTCAGCTCGCTTATGTAGTTCTGGCCGATGGAAATCCTAGGAGAGGGCCTCACTTATCGTTTATTAACGGAGTATGGGTGGATAAATCCATGCCGTTGAAGCCCAGTTTTGGGGATATTGTGAAGAAGCATTACAACGCTGAAGCTCAAATGGTGGATTTTCTGAATAAGGTACGCGACATATGCTATTCTCCATTCTATCTATTTTTGGCTTCTATTCAACTTGAACTTTGTCCCCTCTGCTAAGAATTTAGGGAGGAAAGGGGCAGAGTCCCTACGTTCTGTTAAAGAAGTGAGTCGATGAGTGGGGGTGAGGTTTACAGATATCCCAAGCCCGGGAGATTATGTTGGTGCCTATTAATCATGGAGTTACCTTTGAGCTCAGAGTTTCATCACTTCAAAATCACCATCAAAATCATGTGTAGCATTCAACCTTGTTTTAAGTGGGCTTATTCTTTCATCCTATTGGTTATTCTCATACTCTATAAGCTACGATCACGAATTTTTAGTGTTTTTTTGGAGTTGCCTGCCGAGGCTGAGGAATTGCTGGAATGGTCAAAAAGGCAAAAAAAACATTCAATTTTTTTTTTAAACCGTGTTTGAATCATATTTTTGATAGTGGAAATAGATTCAGCACCATTAAAAACTTCCAAAATACCTAAAATAATGAATTTTGACAACTTTTACTTGGTTTTACAAAAATCCCTACAAGAATTTTTCAAAATATATCCAAAATTTCCATAACTTTGAGAACAAAAAACATAATTATTACTTTTTTTAATTATCAATGGGATTGGGATTGGGTTGAGGGCAGAGGAAGGGAATGCATTTTATATTTTAATTCTAAACAGTAAATGGCCCAAAAGACAGCCACACAAGTTTTCTTCGCTGGTTTGCCGAGGCTAGTTAGGATCTGCTCTGACTTCGATCTCAAGAGAATGGGCATTTTCCTAAAATGCAAATCTGCATATCTTGATTGGATTTGCACAACTTGCATAACTAGTTCCGATCAAGAAGTCATTTTTTCCGATGTTTTTCACGGATTTCAGAGATTCACTTGAAGGGATCAGTTCTGCTGGTTTATTTTGGATCCTAACTAATGAATATCGAAGAGAACTGACCCCGTGATCTCTCATAGCGAAGTGCTTATATAATGAGTACTCAACCAATCTAAAAATTGTTATTCCTCCCCAATAGAATGAATTAGTCAGGTTGGTTGACACTGTCTTCTCCATAAAGAAGCTGTGCTTGTTCGTCTCATTACATCGTAGAGGCTGGTGTTTGCTTGTGGAATCAGCCATTTGTTCCAGATAGGACTCTCCAATGAAAGGGGGCAACGAATAAGGTGCTTTACTTAACAGCAATCTATGCCTAAAAATATTTAACAGCCTTGCAGTTCCATATAAATGGACTAATTGTTTCAGATTTGTGGCAGACCACAGAACAACATCTGTAAGGCCAATGGACTTTAGCATATTCATAACTGCTAAACTGTTATCTAGAACCAACAGTCCAAGTACACTAAATTCAAATAGAGTGGAATGTTTGGATACATTGACACCACCTAATCCATAATATTTTATTCAGGAATTTTATCAACACTTTTCTTCTACCTGCTCAAGATCTTATCTAGATCATGTTGAACTTCCTGCTTAACTTCAATACCTTCTAATGGTTGATTGGTGAGATTTATGAATTGCTTGTAATCATACTAAAAGCATGCACGATAGAACCCCTATTCACATTTAAAATGAATTGTGGCTTTAACCATACCTTTACCTCAGTTTGCTACTGTTCTTTGTTTTCTAAAAGATTATGCTTAGTCTTATACTTGTGGAAGGGAATTGATGCAAATTCTTGTATAATTTGTCTTTTCATAGCTCATAAAAAAGTTTGAATGCATTTTGAAAGCAACAAAAGAATGTTTTGATTTCTTTTGTCATTTTTTTCATCCAGTGGAATGAAGTCAGAATGGAGATCAATAAATGGGCTGCAGATGAAACAAAGGGGAAAATACAGGAACCACTTCCAGCTGATTCTGTGGACCAATACACCAGGTTGGTCTTGGCAAATGCATTGTACTTTAAAGGTACATGGCAGCGGGAATTTGATTCCTCAGCAACAAAGAGAGGAACTTTTAACTTGCTTAATGGCGAAACTGTGCAAGTACCTATGATGACTACGAAAAAGAAACAATTTATTAAGAGAGTTGGGGACTGCCAAATTCTGTGTCTTCCCTATGTCCAAGGAAATGACAAGCGGTCATTTTCCATGTATTTCCTCTTACCTGATAAAAAAGATGGCCTTCCTGATCTTGAAAAATGTATGGTTCTTAAATTTTTTGAGAACCATCTATCCGGGGACATGAAGTTGAGGTAGGATCTTTTCAGCTACCTCGCTTTAAGATTTCCTTTTCTTTTGAGGCACAAGAATTTCTGGAAAAGTTGGGTTTGGTGTTGCCTTTTTCTAATGGGGCAGACTTCACAGAAATGGTGGATTCACCTGTGGCCAAGTCTCTACACATTTCAAATGTTTTTCACAGTTCATTTGTGGAGGTTAATGAAAAGGGCACTGAAGCTGCGGCCGTTACTCTCGGTGTTTTTCCTCAATGCTACAACCCTCCTGTGGACTTTATAGCTGACCATCCCTTCATGTTTGTGATAAAGGAAGAGAAAAGTGGAGTGATTCTGTTTGTATATTGAATCCTTTGAATAACTAAGCTTTTTGCAAAACTGGAGGTTTTAGAAGCAGAGTATAAACCAAATGGCTGATTTACTGGTTTGAAAAGAGCATCATGAATATATGTGGAATTATAGTTTTATTAATGCATTGAGGTAGTATATTTTATTGGTTAGGTTAAATTTAAGTACAAAATTATTAAATTTAACCAAATACAAAATTCTATAGATAACATGTACTATGCCAATATATTAATGAAACTATAATTTCACAAATATTAATTACGGTCACAAGTTTACTTGTAATAATATTTATAAGACAAATATATTTATATGATTTCTGATTAAGATGAGTATAGATTGGTCTTAATTTTGGATTTACCAAGCCTCAAGTATTAAGAAAGGTTAAACTTGTGAACATGTAAATCTCTTTTTAAATGCAAAATTTGAAAAAATATTTACATTTCTAAGAGATTTTATACCTTCGTAAATTTAATAGATTTAAAATTAAGATAAATTTATGCTTACATTTTAAATTTCTCTATATAATATTTATTTTTAATTAAATTCTATAATATTTATTTTTAATGTTATATGTATAGGATTAGATTATAAGGAGAGAGCACATTTTGAGATCATTATTATTTGATTTTTTTTTTAAATGTGATATGTATATTGTGGTTTTTTTTCCTAATAATTTGTTGGTAATTTTATTAATAAAAAAAAAATTGCAATATAACAAATTGAATTGACCTGACTTTTTATTTTTGTTATTTTTTAATTGTGTCAATATTATATATTTTAATTACTATTTTTTTTATTTAACACTTCAATATAACATCTCCTCCATGCTAGATAGTAGAGCACCTCTCAACACAATTAGTCTATATGCAAGACAATACCAATAAAGTTACAATTTAAATCTTGCAATCTATGTATTTAATATTTTTTCCTTATTTAGGCAATAACAATTTAAAGTATTGGCTTAGGCACATGAATTAATATAATAATAACAAACATGGGTGGAAAATAACCACAATTTATTGTTACAAATGTAATGTATTGTGACTTGGCATAACACTTACATTTAGTTTTAGTTCTTTAATTCCTATTTATGTGGTCATTCAACCTATGTTGAACTAAGGGTTGTCATGTGGAGATTGAGGATAAGCCACGTTGAATGATTTCCTAATTTTGCTAATAAAATTCACATGTATTTATTTATTAAGTGTATCTATTATGCTATAATGATAAGAGTTTGGATTCATCCATGGGTCTTGGATAGATGGGGATTGCGTGCTCTGTTAAGGCACTCCTTAATGTGAAGTCACTGATTCAATTCCCCACCCCGATGAAGATGATATATTGGACATGATGAAGATATAGTGCCACCAAGCTTAGAAAAAAAAACAAGAGTTTGAATTATTTATCTCGAATTCATTTGTCACGTGTATTAATACCAAGTTTTCTTTAATTCCATATTTGCTCATCTTAATTAAATTGAGATAGTAAAAAGAGAATAAGTTCAATAGTATCATTTTAAATCCAATTTTTATGAGTGACTTTGCTTTTCTTATGTAAGAGAGAGTAGATATTTTTACTCTATAAGCTTACCTTCATTGGAAACAACTCACTCACCAACTTATTTCAAATTCAATATTAATATGTTGCCTCATAGGAAATAAGACATCAATATAAAACCAATCTAATATTACAATTATTTTTGTTTCTCAACCATTCCCTTTACACAATTGTTCTCTTAAGTTCTTCCAATTAAAACGAGTATTTCTAACATTTGGATAATAGTTTTCCAATTTTGCTTGTGATTAAATCTCTTATGACCTAATACAATGTTAGAAGAATGAAAACTCATCTCCTCTTAGCATAGGAATCAACAAAGTTTGATAATTCTCTAGGGTTAGGGTTTTGCATAGACGAACCCTCAATTAATATTAATGTTTTTCATATTTTAGAATTTTCTCGAGATTCCACATGTGACTAGCCGCACACATGAGTAATGGAGGTTGGAATGGCATCAACTTGGTACCATGGTGGCCACCAAGGTAGGTCAACTTGTAGGAGGTATAACTTGTAAATACAAACTCTTATTAAGGTGATTATTGAATCGTTTGAAATGTCTAAGTGTGTAGAACAATGTTGAAGGATTGTGAAGTATGCTCGCAAAGTTTTTACCCCAAAAAGTGTCATTTGATTCCTTAAAATGGCTATGGAAGGTTTTGAACTTCAAATTTCCAAACTAGGACCTATTACTAAAATGGGCCTTGCAAGCCAATTCATCAATTTTTTTCACCTTAAAAGTAATAAGGTAAATGAAAAGCTATATAATGATATATTTTGGATCAAAGCTCCCCATTTAGGGAGGTTGTTGTCCTCAAAATTTTTTGTTGAATAAGATGAGGAAATTTTTCCTCTACCTTTTCCCTAGACTACCATTTTCCCAAGTAGCAACATAGTTTGATAATTCTCTAGGGTTAGGGTTTTTGCATAAACCAACCCTCAATTAATATTAATGTTTTTCACATTCTGGAATTTTCCCAAGATTCCACATGTGACTAGCCGCATGCATGAGTAATGAAGGTTGGAATGGCATCCACTTGGTACCATGGTGGCCACCAAGGTAGGTCAACTTGTAAGAGGTATAACTTGTAAATACAAACTCTTATTAAGGTGATTATTGAATCGTTTGAAATGTCTAAGTGTGTAGAACAATGTTGAAGGATTGTGAGCTATGCTCGCAAAGTTTTTAACCCAAAAAGTGTCATTTGATTCCTTAAAATGGCTATGGAAGGTTTTGAATCTCAAATTTCCAAACTAGGACCTATTACTAAAATGGGCCTTGCAAGCCAATTCATATATTTTTTTCACCTTAAAAGTAATC
Organism: Pinus taeda; assembly: GCA_000404065.3. Classification (NCBI taxonomy): domain Eukaryota; kingdom Viridiplantae; phylum Streptophyta; class Pinopsida; order Pinales; family Pinaceae; genus Pinus; species Pinus taeda. The sequence continues at coordinate 89,663 of APFE030305433.1, read as the reverse complement.
AGATAAATTAAAAGCTATATAATGATATATTTTGAATCAAAACTCCCCATTTAGGGAGGTTTTTGTCCACAAAATCTTTTGTTGAATAAGACAAGGAAATTTTTCCTCTACATTTTCCCTAGACTACCATTTTCCCTTTGAATCTTGGAAGTCATCCTTTCAACTAAATTTTCCAAATGTAATGTTGTCTATATCTAGTATTTCTATACTTATTTTACAAAATTATATCTTTGGCCAACACTACTTGAGCTTCTAGTGTTAAAGTCTTTATGGTAGGCAGGAATTACTCCCTAGTTTCCTTATCCAACATGGAGGGTTCATAAAAGTTTTAAATCTTCCACATATAGTCTATTGATTAAATGCATGCATGTGAGAGTAGATTGAGTTTGTTGGCATTATCATTTTCCTTCTCCAATGCCTTGAAAGGACCATACAACAAAGCATTGATCTTCTTACTAGGACCTTGAGTCATTTTTTGTTTAGTTGCAACCAAAATTTGTCTCCCACCTTAAATGTTTTCTAAATTTTATGCTAATTATGTTTGGCCTTGTATTTTCATGTGACTTATTTAGTGTCTCTTGTACATGAAAATGCCTTTTCCTAATATTTTCAACAATTCTAAACTTTCAATACTTCTCCTGTGATGCCTTCCCCCACTCCTTGTCTTCCATAGACAATGTCCAAGGAAAAAGGAAATAAATACCTAAATAAAGTTTTAAAAATGGGACTTATCTATAGAAGTATGGATTGCTTTGTTATAAGAGTGTTGAATAGATCAAATTTTCATCCTAACTCTTTGGGTGCTTTTGATTATAAGGCTTTAAAACTTGAACCCATGTCTTTTTGACTACTTTTGTTTGTCCATCTATTTATGCATGGAATGTTGAAGATTTCTCAACTTAGATGTTCATGTTTTTCCAAAGTGTAGCATAAAAGGAATTGAGAAATCTAGTATCCCTATCCAAGATGATGCTCCTTAAGATCCCAAAGTCTACCTAGACTTGTTTAAAGAACACCTTTTTTGCTTCTTGTCCTTTGATGGTATTTTATAAGTGATTAGAATACGCATCTCACTAAACTTGTCAATTATCACAAACAAATAGTCATGCCCCTTCCTAGGTGTTGGAAAATTTCCCACAAAATCCATGGAAATGTTTTCCTGAGGTTGAGTGGGTACAAGGAAGCAACGATAAGAACCTTATTTCTATTACTAGGATTTTTGGTAAAACAAACTATGCAACATATATATTGAGCTACATATTCTAACACTTCGGACCAATACACATACATTTATAGGTTGGAAATTGTCTTCTCACCACCAAAATGTGCTACAACCTTGGAGGTGTGAACCTCTCTATTGAATTGTGATCTTTCACCTTTAGTGGCACAAATATTGTTTAGCTTGTAGAGAAATCCATTTCATAGATGATAGTAGCATTACTGTCAACCTTTTCTATGTGAACTTGGTCGTATGGCTACTAAAACATGTCTTTGAAATCCCCATCTTCCATATATGCCTCTTTGTATACATCATGGGCAAAAGGCTCCATGTACATAAGAGTTTCCAAAGTTTTAATTTTGGATGTGGGTGGCCTTGAAAGCATGTAGACCAACTTATTAATTTTTCCCTTATTAATTTATTTGATGATAGTTTCCTTTCCCATTAGATAGTGGTTCCACTTCTTAACAACTTGAAATAGGTCAAATAGTTCCTCATCATACATATGATAGTTTAAGACTCTCCCATGTAACATTTCAATATGATAACATACTAGCTTACCTCCTTATACCAACATTATTCCCACAAAATATCCACTTTTCTCCCAACCCCAATGAAGGGATTCTACAAGTTAGGTAATGCAAGGGATGGTGCTTGATTAATCTTCCATTTTAGCTCATTAAGATCTTTGTGTTGATTCATTCCCCTTTGGAAACTCTTACCAGTAGGCATTACAACATGAAGTGGTGCAACTACTATGAAAACGTTGTTATGAACTTCCATTGTATTGTGCCACTCTAATGAACCTCCCAACTTTATTGACATTAGTAGGAGTTAGCCACTTGATGATGGCTTGCATCTTTGTGGGGTCTATCTTGAGCTTCCCTCCACTAATTATGTACCCAAAATACACCAATGGTCATTGCACAAACTCCCATTTCTTAGGGTTAGCTAAAAAATGATGCTTTGTAGAGTCTTTAACATCTGCATGAGATGTGAGATGTGTTCTTCCCAAGTACAGATAAAATCCAATATGTCATCCAAATACATTATTATAAATGAGTCTAAATAGAGACATGATACATCATTAATCAACAACATAAATGTAGTTGGTGTATCACATAAACCAAAAGACATGATTAGCCATTCATACATACTTTTCCTTGCCTTTGAGGTGGTTTTCTATATGTCTTCTTCTTTAACACGTACCTAACAGTATCTTGATTTGAGATCTAACTTGCTGAAGTACTTGACATGTTGCAAATTGTTTAATAAATCATCGAACACAGATAGAGAGTACCAATCCTTGAATGCGATCTTGTTCAAAGTTCTATAGTTAATATAAATTCACCACATTGCATCCATATACAATGTTATGATGATATGTGACCCACAAGGTAAGGTGCTTGTTTGAATTACTCCATGCTCTTATGGTTGTTGCAATTATTTTTTCCCTTCATCAACTTCCAGAATAGTCTATCTATAAAACACAATATTTGGTAATGCGGAGTCAAGCAACAACCATATCTCATGTTCCACATTCCTCTTAGATGGTAACCTTTAAGGCTTCTACAATGCTCCTACAATACTCATTTGTATGCCTATAATAGCTCCTCCAATTCTTTTCTAAACTTTAGTACATCCCTCTAGGGATTCCTTTACTCTTACTAATTCATTAGCCCACTAAATTTTTCTTTATTTTATTAATTATATGTTTGTTATGCATATCTAAATGTGTTTTTTAATGCAATGATCTCATGCACAAGGATATAGTCACATACTTACACCATTAATTTGTTATGCATATTTAGTAGATGAAAATGTGTAACTAATCACAATGGAATTCAAATAAACATTAAAATTAACATTTATATGACAAAATATACCAACCGATTGTAGACCTTAGACATTCCTCCCAACCACAAACCATGCTACTCACATCCTCTTGGCGACGAGTCACCTCTAAGCTAGGGCTTCGATTCCATAATGCCTCGACTTATCTAAAGCCAGGTACATACCAATACCATGCATAATCAGGTCAAGGTATCAAATGAAGCAACCTACAACCAACAGTCTCACATCCCCCATCAACCCCATAACCCAAGTAGTGCATCTCATTCTCTGTATGGGTAGTCCCTCAGGCTATGTGATTACCTCCATGGCGTCCAATTTGGCTAGCCAAGGATGTTCGAGAGAATTTTGGTCTCTAAGAGTTCCTACTACCTCATGGGTCTATAGGTATCCCTTTAATCTCACGCCGGGGAATTGATCCCTTTTTATATCATGTCATATGGCCATATTTGTTTCCCATCCAGGGTGTCTAGTCACCTTTTCCCATAGTTAGATCAGTAGAATGTATGTTATGTAACACTAAGACCCTCACTTTTATGTGCATGTCACTTTATTGACACATGGCACCTTTTAAAGCCACTTTATGTAATTAAATTAAAACATGTGCCCTTTTAATAATTATTAAGCCATACAAAGGTTCCCTTTTTCACACTGATGGAATCTTATCCCCCCATGTTCTTTTTGTCTAACTTGGTATGAATTACTGATTTATTTTATTAATGTGCATGTAATTTCATATTTACAAACGAGTCTCTATGGACCTAAAACATATAACACATATGCACATGTGCATATGACGCATGAGCATTTAAAAAATCTCGCTCAGATTCTAGGAGTCTTCATTTCATGTTTTTGAGCAATAGTTACATCAATTTTTGTTGAAATAAATTAGAAATAATAATTAGAGATTATATTTTGTTAAGGATTAGTTAATTTATGAGTCAGTTAATAATTAAATAAAAGGAGTCGGTTTGGTTATGGGTAGTTGATCTTAGATTTTGGAAGTTACGTAAAATGAACCAAAAGAAAATCCATATTTTGGGTTGGGATGAAAACAATTTAAAATGGTTCTCTATAATTTTCTCTCCCAAGAACCAAACTGTGTAATCAAATTTTCAATGAAATCAAGATTTTACAGTTATGTTCTTAATGCTTTGTTTAGGTTTGATGTTTAGGAGCACTCCTAACATCTTGTGGACTTGTTAAGCATCATATTCAGGTTCATCTCTGGTTGTTTCAACTTTGTGGTTGCAATGGATATTTAACTGTGGTGACTGCATGGAAGATTGGGAAAAAACCTTTGTGTGCAATAAAACAAAAAAAATCAGACAAGGCAATGTGATTTACAAAACTTAGAGAAAGCATGGACCCTCAAATTTGAGTATTGTGACTTTCCGAGAGTTTATTCCACCATGTAAATATGGAGCAGATTTTAGCTAACATATATTTCTTGGCATTATCATTGTTTGGAATTGGAATTAAAGTGGAATAGTGCATTGTCAATTTAACCCATGGAGAACGAGTCATGGTTGATATACCCAAAACAGAGTCAAAACAAAAAACCCCATTAAAGCATTACCTACAGGAATTCATGTTCCCTTGTGGTGTTCCTGTGGCCACAATTCAATTCCTATTCCACATGTACAATTCCTACTAACTAAACATATCATTTTCAAACCCCCATTTTTATTTGTTGAAGAAAAGGTTCCTTAATGATTTATTTCACTATACAAGCGAGTGTAAATCTAAGTACAATTTTTTCAAGGGGTTAGAATACAATTGAGGTTGCGTGAAGGAGAAATATATGCCTTTCTCTGCACCATTAGGGTTATCAAAGCATATTTAGAGTTGGAGTTTGTAGTTGATAGCAAGGTGATTCCCCAGTGACTATTGTGCAAGAGATGGCACTCAAGATCAGAAGAGGTAGAGATGAACAAGGAAGAGGCCATTGACCTATGGCTAATGCAAGTATTGTAAGAGGTAAGACTTTTGCAAGAAAGGATGGAGGTTATTGAAGTAGCCAGATGATAGGATCATGAAGTTGTGGAAACCTATGAACCAAAAGAGGAATATTTTGAAGAAGAAGGAAGACCATTAGAAGAAACTACAAAATTGAGGGTTCTTAGGTCCATATTCGATTCTCGTTCAAGGCTAAAAGTTGATATTGTAACATATGGGGAGAGTTTAGAACCACAGTAGTTGATCAACTAGATACAAGGAAAATTTTAGGGGCTAATATTTGCAACTGAGCTAATTTTCCATGCTTTGTCCAAAAAACAATTAGTTAATTTCCATTTTTTCTAAAAATATTTCGCCCAAGTTTTATAGTATAAAATTATTTTACCTTAAAAATTGTCAAAATACTATATAGATAATATATAAAACTATTAGAAATTTGAATAATTTTACTAACATATTCACCAAATATTTTACAAATTGCATATCATCAACTAGTGAGATTCGCCAAGGTTTCTAAACTTTAAGATAAATTTCTATCCTTAAAATTTTTCATAACTGGATAACTGCCTTGGAAAAATAATTTTATAATGAATAAGTGAAGACAAGCAAGTGAAATTTGTTGGTATAAGGCTGAGAGGACACACATCCTTATGGTGGGATGCGTTGTGGGATGAAAGAAGGCACAAGAACAAAGCCAAGATTAAAAGTTGGAGCAAAATGGTGGCATATTTAAAAGGTAAGTGCCTACCTAAAGATAATGAGTTGATGTTATTTAGAAAAATACAAAATTTGAGACAAAAATTAATGATAGTAAAAGAGTTCACAGAGGAATTCTACAAGGTAAGCATCAAGGTGGGTTACATAGAAGATACCCCTAAGAGAGTTGTTAGATATATCAATGTGCTAAGGTTTGACAAACATGATGAAATAAGTTTGTTGTCACTAAGTTTGTAGAGGATGTGTATCATGATGCATTAAAGGATGAGCAAAAGTTAACAAGAAAGATCCAAAGGCAAAGGTAAAGGTATGCCAAGAGGAAGAGAATAACAGAAAGGGAAGAAACATGCTAAAACTAGCAATTCCCGACAACATGAACAAGTAACCCAACCTAATGATTCCAGGGGTAAAGGATCTTCTTCAAGAGAAAGAGGCATAATCAGAGATAATGAAGTTCAATGCTAAACATGTGGCAAGTTATGCCACAAGTCATGGAATTGTAAGGAAAATGATACAAAACAGAGAAATGTACAAGTGATGCAAGCTGAAAATGAAACTAATGAAGATGAATCACATGTTGAAGTCCCAAAAACCAGAGGACCCTATTGATGAAAATAGTCTTGTTGAAGCCAAGTAAAGAAGTGTGTGAGCCACCTAAAAGAAGGAATTTATTCTAGACAATATGTAAGGAGAAAAGTAAGTGTTGTAAATTAAATATTGATAATTTAGTCTTTGTAGAAATGGTATACAAGTTGGGGTTGGAAAGGATGCCACATACTACCCGATACAAAATTTCTTTGTTGTGGAAATATCAACAAGTATTGGTAAATGAACAATGCAAAGTATATTTTCAGATTGGAGGGTATAATGACCAAGTGATGTGTGACATTATGCCCATTGACATTTGCCATGTGCTACTTAGAAGACCTTGGAAATACAATCAAAATGTAAGTTATGATGGGAGGAAGAATACTTGCACATTTGAGAAATATGGCAAGAAGCACATCATCATGCCATTGAAGAAATGAACAAGTTGAAGTACATAACACTCCCAAGGTACTGCTAGTGGGTGGAATAGTTATTGGAAAAAGGATTGATCAGGCCCGATAGTTTGAGCCATGCGTTGTACCTACAATTTTGATCCCAAAGAAAGGTGGAGAATGGAGAATGTGCACCAACTCCAGATCCATAAACATGATTACTATCAAGTATCGATTTTCCTTTACAACGCATTGATGATTTGATGATTGTATAAGTGGTGCTAAATATTTTTCAAAGATTGATTTAAAATGTGGATATCACCAAATTAGAATAAGGGAAGGAGATTAATGGAAATTTGGCTTTAAAACTAATGAAAGATTGTATGAGTGTCTGATCATGCCTTTTGGTTTGATTAATGTGCCTAGTACATTCATGAGACTTATGAATGAAGCACTTAAAGTGTTCATAGGAAAGTTTGTAATTTTATGCCTTGATGATAATCTTGTGTTCAGTCAAACAAAAGAGGAACATATGAGGCACTTAAACTTGGTTCTAAAATTATGCTCCTTGGTATCCCCAAGTGCACTTAGACTTGTTCAAAGGATAAGTTTGCTACTTCTTTCTCTTTGATTATATTTTATAGGGAATGAGAATGCAGATGTTGTTGAACCTATCAACTACCATAAACAAATAGTCATGTCACTTATTGGTAGTTGGTAAACCTCACACAAAATTTATGGAAATGATTACTACGGGATGAGTAGATACATATAGAAAATGGTATAAACTCTATTTATTATTACTTTGATTATTGTTAAATAAAATTATGCATCCTTTGATGAACCTTGCAACATCTTCATACATTTTGGGAGAGTACACATACCCTTGTAAGTTGGAAACTATCTCCCCAAAACCAAAATTCCCTTAAATATTGGAGATACGAGCCTCTCTATTTATCTATAGTACTTGATCACCTTCAAGAACACAAATCTTGTATAGCATATAAAATAACCTATTTTGGATATGATATTCAATTTTTTTTTCACCGTAATTTGCATGAGTCTAGTACTATAGCTACTGAAACACCTCCTTGAAGTCCTCATCTTCTATATATGGCTTATTGTAAGCGTCATGGGTAAAAGGATCAATGTGCATTAGAGTTACCAAATTTTTAATTTATGATGTGGGTGGCCTTAAAAGAATATCATACAACTTGTTTTTTGTTTCAATTATTACACTTGTTCACTAAATGAAATTTTTGTAAGAACTCCATCCACTTGTACTATAAGGTCTATTGTAGCTCGCTCTAGGGCTAAACATATTGTAGTGACTAGTGATCTATGTGGATGACTATCTCCTTTTCCATTAGATAATGTTTCAATTATTTGTTAGTTTGTACAGAGGCATAAGCCTTCATGTCATAAGTAGGGTAGTTTTGAACTTACCCATGAAATACTTCAAAATAGTAGTAAGTGATCCCTCCCCCTTGCATTTGGACTACTCCTATGGCATACCCACTCCCAAGAAGATCAAAACAGTACATAGAATTCATTTAGAGTGGGAGAAAGAGCATTGTTATGACTGAACAAGGAAATGCTATAGAGTCTTAGTAAGAAGATTGAGACTCTACAATATGGTCCTTTTGAGATATTGGAAAAGGTGAGAAACAATTTCTATAGACTAGGTATACCTTGATGCATGTGCAATTACTTTGTGGTGAATGTAGAAAATCTCAACCTCTATGAGTGTTCCATGTTGTATCAATAAGAGGGGCAAGTCCTACCTTCCATAAATGACTTAGAACCCTATGTTTATACAGAGTTAGTATAGGACACAATCTTATAGAAGACATCTAGAACTACAAGATAGGGAAAACATGGATTTTCGTATATTGGGTTGAAAAGAAAACTTCTACGAATAGCAAAATAATACTACAAGGAGAAGTTAGAGGAAAAATTTCCTAACCTCATTTAGTAAAATCTTTTGGGGACAAAATCCTCCCACAATAGGGAGGTATGATCTAGATTGCATCACTGTATTATTTTTCATCTATCTTGTTGATTTAAAAATGGATAAATTAGAGGAATCAACTTCGATAGTCACTTTTACCAGTGTGTCCCAAATTGGAGAATTGGGATTTGAATCCTTATTAAACTATTTGGAGACATTAAATGAATATTTTATAGGGTCCAAAAAGTCTCACTTATGCTAAGTCCCCTGTCATTGTTTTGTATTCAAATAACATTCAAACGATGCAAGAAATAAGCCAATTGGGGTTCGTACACAAAAGTTATTACTCTTGGAAATTGAACTTCTAGTTTAACCACCATGGTTCAAGAGGATGCCATGTTAGACTTGTTACTTATGCAAAAAGGGGCTAGCCACGTGTGGACTATGAAAAAGAATCTAGAAGGGTCAAAGTTCAAACTCCAATTGAGAGTTGAAGGATCAAACTTAACCCTTAGTTGGATAGTGGTATATGTTAAAAACGATCCACCACGAGGATTAGGGGTTCCATTCTATGTTATTGTATCTTTTTCTATATTAGAGAAGAGAAACACGGAGTGGGATATAGGTGGCATGATAAAGGGGATTATTGTTTTGTAGCATCCTAATAGGTGCATCTCTTAGGTAAGCCCTTAGAGAGTGCATTCTCCTTTGTACTTGTGTTATTTTTATACCAAAGAAAATAGAGCACAACAACCTCACCTTCTAGTTGGGTTTTCTCCTGTAAGGGTTTCTTAGATCAATTCTTTGTGTTCATTGTGGATGGTGTCTGGTTTTTTTTTTGTTGATCTCTTCTTTTTTTACAGTTTATCTATCTTACGCATAAGAAGAAAATCAATAATTAGGAAATATGAAATTCAAAGGAATTTAATCCTCATAGCATATATGTTAGTTTCATTTTATCAGATATGTTGTGATGAACTATCCTATGAAATATCCATAGCAATTTAAAGATTATATATATCAAAATATGTTGATATTTATTGATATTTATTTTCAATGCATTTCAAAGGTTTATATATGTTAGTTGAGATCAATATAAATTGATAGTTTCATAGTTAAAAAGATTATCATAAAAGATTCAATAATAACTAAGGAATTGTGCCTAAAACTATGCATGTGTGCCTAAATCCAAATTGTGAATTATCAATCTATTATGATTGACATGAAATTAATAAATTGTTTAGATCACATTGTTATATAAATACATATAATGTGTATAAAATTAAATGTCTTAAAATTAAACTTTAACCAGATTTATCTTTCAATAAACATGTAGAGAGTAGTGATTTTGACCCTCATCTATGTATTTATGGATGTTTATAGAATCAACATTTAGTTCTCATTACATCATTTAGTTTGAATGTTCATTTATTTATTTCTTTAGAGGTAATTCAATTATTTAAATAAAGTTAATTTTCTCATCTTCAATCTGGAAGAGTTAATAAATATTGTAATTAGTTGATAACTTAAATTAAAGTTATCCAAATAAGAAGATGCAAATTAGAGTGTAACAACCCAAGTGAAAATTTCATGTAATAAAAGTTAAAAACAATAAACAGAGTCAATGGGACACTTATTCCAAACTAAATGTTGGGCAAGACATCCTAGGGGTTGTTAATTTGGTTGTTTATGGTTAAGGAAATTGGCAAAGGCAATGGCTAAGGCTTTGGAAAGACAAAATGACATTTTTGGCACATTTATTTATGAAAATAATGGAAATTAGGAGAAAAGGGAGGTGAAAGGTTACAAGTTGCATGTGAGGAAGAAAATGAAGGAAAATAGTGGAAAATAAAGAAAATAGAGACTTCATACATAAAAAGGTTTCTGGGGATCAGTTGGTAACCTTTTGTCAGTTGAGTTTTGGAGCTCTCTCATTATTCTCTCCCTCTCTCTCTCTCACTCTTGGACACTTAGAGTTTCATAGAGCACTTTGACATTCGAGCAAGAAAGACAGAGAATGCAAGAGGAAGCAAAGATCAAGTAGGGAAAGGCAAGATCAAGCAACTACAACATACTTCATTGCATATATCGACTTGCATGTGTATTTTCCCTGCTAGATTTGGCATGCATGGGTTGCATGTGTTTATTTTCTACCATGGCATGGGTTTTGCTAGGTGTGACAATATTTTTAGCCTAGCCTTGCCATTTCCTAATAGCTTTGATGAGATGGGTTCTCTCATTTGGTTTATGTGAGATGGCCAGATTGGATTCGAAGCTAAGTGGGGTGGATCTCCGATTTGAGAAACACATGGTCTGAGTGGTCCCTGAACCGGACTGAGGATCACTAAGCCACTGGCCTAGTAACCCCTTAACTGGACTGTGGGTTGTGGTAAAGCCAACAGGTGTGCCTCGGTGGGCCTAGGAATCCTTGCCAGTGATGGCGGAATATACGTAAAGCCAAGAGGTGGATTTTCGCTCCGTTGGACCTAGTGGTACCGGGATGGGATGCACGGTAAAGCCTAGAGAGTATGTCTCGATGTAGGGCATAGTGATCCTTGGATCGGATTGTGGATGCATGGTAAAGCCTGAGAGACTAGGAGGCACTCAAATTCCTCACGGTGTAGGTGGAGAACTTCGGTGACACCCATGTTGATTGGTGATTTTGGTGTGTTCTATGGGTCCCACATTCATGCTTGGAATATGGCATGGGGGTAATTGACTAAAGAGAGACTTGGCTCAGCCAATCTATGGTCGGGTGGAACGTGGTAGTCCCATCTCCAGTTGGTTCATTGCATCCATTAATGAGACATTCATTCCCTTGTTTTTCATGTGTAAATATATTGATGTATATGTGGATTTTTATGGTTGATATGTTTATGGTATTTATGTTCCTACTATGCTGGTTATATGTATATTTTGTTACAACAGCTATGTATGGCTCTCAGTATGATTTTACTTGTAAATGAATAGATAGTGTATCAATGGCCTAATAGATGATAATGCAACAAATGACATGAAGGAACAATGGTTCATAGTGATTCTCAGATAAGTATGAGATCCCTACACTTAATTCAGTTGTTTACACCTATAGGTTACATGTTGATGATGTGTTTGACGAAATGCCTGTCATGGCTAGTAGGGGTCTGGTTATGGTCTTGTTCAATTTATTGCTTTTACATCATTGTTTCCCCATATTTTTACTGATTCTAAGCTAACACTTCATTCTGGGCAATGGCCTGGGCTATGGGCCTGAAAAAGTGGCTTAAATCCCGGGGTCGCTGGCACAGAATTGGAAATTTTGGTCCCTGGTCACTGGTAGGCAAGTCTGTGAAAGCGACTTTAGGTTGCTGGTCACTCCCTTGCCCATAGCATGAGAGCAACTATGGCTTAAGAGATCCATAACAATAGTGGGACCCATGGACAGGTTGTTTGAGTAGTTGCCTTGTCTCTTGAGGGTTCTGTTGATGATGTTGGATGACCGTGAGTGATGTTCCATCGATTCCACTTCCTTAAGGTCACATAGGAAGTCGAATCTGATCATAGTAGCCTCTTGTTTCATGTTTGCCCCGGTTGGCATGGTTACTTGGGTGGATGTGAGAGGAGGGTATTACATAGAGGTATTTATTATCCTAAAATTGAGTAAACCTACACCCACTCTCAACTACTTTTGTAAATACAAACACATAACATGCACAAACTCTACTATTAATGTTATTGGAAATCCCAACTATAGAGGCAATGAAAATGTTCTATATTCATTAACTTGGAAAACCACAATTAATTTATCTTTTTATTTTAATTACATATATACACACATTTATACTTGTACCATAAATATTATTGCGTTCGTTAAGAGACACTTTACAATATAATATATTAACAATATTGTAAAATATTAAGTTTAATGGATACAATTATTTAAAATAAATTAAAATTTAAAAAATGCTCATTTATTTACTATTATTTAACGAGGGATGGTTCTAAATATATTGGCTTGCCACAAAATTGCTACATTGCTAAACATTAAGATCAATAGCGAAATACAGTGGGGAAGGGTCAAACAAAAGAAAGGTCCCACACCTAAGATCTGATTCTGGAAAAGATTAATGAGTCAATGAAATAAAAATAAAATTATACTTATATGGCTAGCTTTACCAATTGGTTAAGAGTGTCGTAATCAATGGAGTGAATTATTATCCGGTCAAAATTTCTTCAATGTTATAAGATTCTGGAAATTTCGAATTTTATTAATTTAAATAAATTTATAACTTTTATAGATTTAAAATTAAATATTATTTAATATATTATGTATAATAATTATGTTTTATAGATTTAAAATTAAATATTATTAATATTAATACATAAATAATTATATTTTAAAATTGTCTTTGTTTCACTAAGGGTTTATTATTTTTGAATTTAAAGAAATAAGTTAACATCCCAATATTTATAGGCAAGTTAACAACCCAAGACTTAGAGGCATCTCGAAAGTGACCTCTTACCGATCACTAGTGGGGTAATTACATGTGGCATGGTTTTCCTTGAATGATGGTGATGATTCAACCTGCATTAGAGGATAACATCGAGTTATAGTTGTCTCCACTATTGGTTGTTATTATATTCCAAAAATGAACTGTTTCCTAAAGTATTTGAATCAATCCTCTGTTTATATGAGAAGCTAGATCGGCCACGTCAATAAGTTCACAGACAAGGTAGGATCAGACAAACCAACGAAACTAATGGATATCCCTGCGCTTGTGGAGTTTCCATTATCCCTGTAGATGGTTAGTCTATTGACATCTATTGGAATGGTGGACCGAGAACAAACAACAAAGCAGAAATTATGGCCCTGGCTGGACTCCTTTCTATCTCTGCCTTCCTTGGTCTTCAAAACCTTCATATTTTTGGAGACTCGAAAATCACCATTGACCATGTGCTGTCTAAACATATTATAAAAAAATATACATCTCTCCGAATGGTTGAATAGACTTGAGGCATTGTGGTCCACAAGGAAAGACTACACAATCTCCCACATTGTCAGGGACAAAAATCGACGAGCAGATGCTTTATCTAAGATGGGGTTATCAGTGCCTCAAGTTATATGGAGGATGCAAGTTATAGTGGACAGCGTCAGCCACCAGATCCAAGACTTTTCCATGCCTGGTATATAGTTTTTCTGTTTGGTGCAGTCTCTCTGGTATGATTTTCTGTTTCTCCAACACATGCCTCATTTTTTGTCTTATTTTCTCCATACTTATTCTCGGCTCATGGGACTGAATTTCCGTATTATCTACATAGCTCTTTATGCTCATTATGTCACTGATCTGTTGCGGCTTTTTATATCTTCCCTCCCTATGTGGATCTGCCACACTTCAATTTCCGTATTATCTACATAGCTCTTTATGCTCATTATGTAACTGATCTGTTGCGGCTTTTTATATCTTCCCTCCCTATGTGAATCTGCCACACTTCTTTTTCCATATCAGCGATTTTCCATATCAACTTAGCTATATATGTGTTTTTGGATAAATATAATATAACCATATAGCTTTTTTCCCAATGTTTTTTGAATGTAAAACTTGATTAGAGATTGACAAGTCAAGAGATTTGATCCCTCTAGACATTTGATGAATGGTTGACTTATTCCAATTAATGTTTAGGTAAAGGTTTGATATAATCACATGACTTTAGAGAAATTTGTACATGAAGCAAAATCCATTTTTAGTAAATTTGAATTTTAAAATTCCTTTTAGTATGATACATCTTAAGTTTGAATTTATTAAACATAACTTAATATAAAAAATTAAGTGTAAACAACTTACGAGTTACAAGATTTGAAATTATATTAGTCAATTATATTATATATAGGCATTGCCTAAATATGTTATATTTAGGAGTTTTGGTTGAATCTGGCCATTTTTTTGCGCCAAATCTTATGTTTTTTTTGTTTAAAATGGACATTTGTCTACATATATGGATTTAGCACCTTGACTTGAAGAGTTTACAACTCAAACTTGTGATTCCAAGAGATCTCTATCGAATTCTAAATAATTTAAATAGGAAAATACTCAAGAAAACCCTGCAAAACTTAGAACAAATATACTACAACTTATATATATCTAAAAGACCCAAAGCCAAATTACAAGCCATATAAATCGTCACACCCAAAGCTAAATTACAAACCACATAAATTGTGCTTATGAAATCCAACAGATTCCAAATAAAAAATTTCTTGTTGAGAAAATCTTTCAATAAAACCAACAAACTAATCTATCTATTTATTAAGATAAACATTATTTTTCAATCTCTTTTATTTTTAATCTACCGATTTACTACTATAAACTTTATTTCCAATTTTTTTATTTTTAATAAATAATACCCGAAAATTTTCTATTAAATTAAAGTTTCCAAAACAATTTGCAATATTTTTTGTCTCTGTAAACAGGTGCATGCATATTCACTTAGATTGTAAAAAGTTAGCTTGCATATGCTCACGTATTTTCATGTTTGAAGCTCTTTTGCACATAGATATTCTATTCAGTAATTTCAATCTCATATATGAATTGACTGATATCTCCATTTCTCAATGAAAAACAATAATAAGGATTTTAGGATCATGACAGCATAACCAACAGGAAAACCTTTTTCTGGTATACTCTTAGTAGCATATGCAAAACACTACCAATAAGGTTTAAGCCTGCATTGATAATTTGTGGACTCAATATTTTCATTTATGACTGGACAATACCAGTTTGAAGTATTGAGTTAGGCTCATGTAAATATGTATAGGAGCTAATAATAGAAAATGGTAAAAGGGATTATCTTTACCTTGTCAGAAAACAACCAACTGTCTATATCTCTAAGGGTTAGTAATCTGTTTATCTTAATTTTTCAAGTACATAAATCACAATATATAGCAGTTGTTGTAGAGAGGATCTCTTTTGTTTTTCATATATGATATTTGAAAGTTGTTATTAAATGATGTTGTCTATTGAGGCTATAAGAAAATCTCGTTATTTTTTCTTTAAAAATTTTAACTATAGGAGTTTTTAAATCAAT
Organism: Pinus taeda; assembly: GCA_000404065.3. Taxonomy (NCBI): domain Eukaryota; kingdom Viridiplantae; phylum Streptophyta; class Pinopsida; order Pinales; family Pinaceae; genus Pinus; species Pinus taeda. The sequence continues at coordinate 73,927 of APFE030305433.1, read as the reverse complement.
TTTTTATTGTGGAAATAAATTCAACATCATCATAATAATTAACTAACTATAACTACAATTTTTCAAAATTTCTATTAAATTTAATCAAAATCTCCACCATTTTCTAAAAAAAAATTTCCACCATTTTCTAAAAAAAACATAACCCCCAATAAACTACTCTCTATTAAATCAATATTTTCACAAAGCAGGCAATGGTCTGTCTGTCCGTCTCACTTGGATACAGACAGGTGCATGCATATAAATATAGACTCGCTTGATTGTAAAAGTTTGCCTAGCATATTCTCATTTATGTTTTTTAAAGCTTTATTTGTATTTAAGCGCTCTATTGCATGCATGTATACAGTAATTTTAATCCAAAATATGTCTCGATTTATATCTCCATTTTTCATTATAAGGTTTTTATGAATGAAAAATTATATGTCTCGATTTATGTCTCCTTTTTTCATTATAGGATTTTTATGATAAATATGAATAAAAATTTAATTGTTTTTCATGAAAGCACCCTCGTAAGAAATGCTTTTTGATACCGATAATGTTTCTGTATGTGGAATGTTTATTCTTTTATATTGAAAATTTTTCTAAACATCAAACCCAATGTTTATTTTATTTTTTTTATTCTAAAAATGTAGACAAAATTTCAATGCTCAGATAATTTAAAGTAAATCTTAAATTTTAAATTTGAATTTTTTTTTCAAATTTTTGAAGAAAAATATTCTATATAAAAATTATTAATATAGTTTATCGAATCTATCAAATTTGAAGTTCTAAGAAAAAATAAATCTATTAATCCGTAAAAAATTTAAGGTGTAAAATGAGAAGAAAATGACTTTTGAAAGACATGAAAGATAGATATAAAAAGTAAAATAAAAATGACAAAAACATACACTTTTGACAAATCAAACACAACAAAAAAGACAAGATTTGTGCTCTATTTGAATAAAAAGTAAAAGAGAAGAAAGTTGAGGTAGTCTTGAAGGCCGAATCACGGGTTTAGACTATGGGAAACTAATTGACTAATGGCATCAACTCGATTTGGAAATAGAAGTTGAACATATGCAAGGTTTGATCAACTGAGGGAAATAAATTGTAGTCTAACTAACAAATATGCAAAAACTGAATCAATCAACCTCCAAATTGCCTCAACATGCCTTAATTGACCTAATAATTGACTAATTAGCTTCTAATGTGACCTAGTTGATTGTCAAATAAGTGGCGCTGGTATGTCATTTTGACACGAGATAATATTAACACAACCACATTAATAAATATGGTTGACATACACTATAGGCCGTTATAAAAAATCACAAAATATTTTATCAGAACATCAACTAATAAGAAGTCCAAAACAACGCAATCATTGTATATATTATTAACAATAAATACAAGTAATTTTTGTGCCCAATTTTTAACTAATTTTAATAACCAATAATATCTATAAATTTAATTTCTGATGCAATAGAATCTATCAAAAAGACGATCATCAAAATGAATATAAACAACATATAATCTAATTATAAAATACTTGAACATTATAAATTAGGCCAACAGAGAAAAACTGACATATTTGTAAGATTCCAAACGATAAAAATTTCGATAGATCTAGAACATCTTAGTGTTCTGATTTAAAACAAATTTAAGAACAAGAACACAGACAAGATGTAGAAATGCGGCCCTTTTATTTATATTATTAGCTGAAAACAAAATACATGCCCATACAATAAAACTGGAGCTCCTGCAAATGGCATGCATGACTGTTCATTAAAAGACTAATCTAAGACACTGAAGCTCAATTGTGGACCCTAGATGGATCCACCAGACAAATTCACCACGAGGTTTTCGTCTTGGGATCAAAACTGGATCTGACCACGCCAAGTTCTCAAGAAAGCACAATAGGATAGATAAATCATAATGATCCAAATGCCTAGCTTCTATCCCCTTTTAAAGGCTTGATCGACTCTCTAGAACCTTATTTTATAATTTTCCCTCGAAAACTGAAGGCAAATACCATGGGTTGATACCATGAGAAAATACCACTGTAAATATTGTGGGTAGATCCTGTCCAATTTGACCATATCAAGAAAGGGGATATTACAAATCCTCCTGCCCAAAGATTTCTTGCCCGTAAGCAATCCACTACTATCCACAGCAGAAGAATTCATACATTGATACCAGGATCCCCTACAAACTAGTGTTTTATCCCATGCCTCCATGCTAAATGATCCTGAATGGATCCTTTTATACCTGGATCCCAAACAATCCTTCGACCAATCCCGCCCTCAATAGATTTACCTGGTTTCCAATGGCACCTAAGTCTTGGGACATGTGGGTTATGATATTTCCTCATTCCTCCATCACTGATTGTGCCTAAGAGCCCATGTTGTGATATGCCCTTGGCTAAGAGTGTCCTCCTTAGAATCATCCGATCAATAGAATACCAACTCATAATCTCTCGCCAATCCATGTTGTGGGAAGGATGAATACAGGGAACACATATACTATGTTGATGTTGCTCGATGTCCCTCTCATGTTTTCCTACCCAATCACTCAACATGATCCATTTGAAGAATTCTACCCTGATCTCCCCAATGTGTAGAGGTGGGTAGGTAGTGCTACAAGCCTTATCTGTGTACTCCTGTAGAGGGTTGTTCTGGAACTCCGCACTGTACTCCTCTTGCTGCTTTGCGACGGACTTGAGTCACTCCTCAACACTAGATAGCTTGGCCATTGATTCAACACATACTCTTATGAGCTCCTCAATTTTCCTATTCTCCTTTAAGGTAGTGTCTCGGATTACCCAACCTCTCTACTTCAACATCATAATATTTGTCTTAAGATGCATGATATTTTCTCGAAAGTCCTCTATTGGCAAGTTTGGTGCCCTGCTGAATGTCTCTGTACCTATTTGCACTAGATGCCCAATGACCACAACTTCAATTTGAGCTTTTGACCGACTCTCTGGGAATGGTTTTTTTTTTCACATTATGTCTGTCATGTTGCTCCTCATGATCCTACTCATCATGCTGGTTCACTATTGTTGGCTCCTCACTCGAATTTCCCTGGCCTCCTCCATCTATGAAGACAATATGTTGTTCATCCTCTCCAATTGCCAAACATATGTGTACTGGTGGGCTATTATCTACACTTTACTGCTCATACTCCTCATGGACGTCCTCTTGGATATATATGGAATCAATTGTACAAGAGTCTACCACATCGTTAGGAGGGATTACCTCCTTCCTTTCCCCATGTACTTTGTCAAGTTGATTGGTTATCATCGACTTGTCTTGCAAGTATATTTGAAAAATCATGGTGTTGTTGCTCACCATCTGTACTTGACTACTTGGATCCTTCGTGGGTGCTCTCCTAAACCCAACTATAGATGAATCCCCATGATTTGAAGCAATCTCCTCTTGTTCTGTCCTTGTTGCCTTCTTTCTGTCACTTGGATGTGAATGGTCAAGAGCCTAATGACCCTTGCAAATAAAGCATAGTCCTCTCTTTCTTAGTTCATTCTTGTTACAGGTTTTACTACCTTTGTTCTTGTTTCCTCCATCAATCCTTTTAAGCTCCTTCTTAGTCAACACCCTTCTGAGCAATTTTGTGTTTTTCATGACCAACTTCTCCACTAGATCATAGGTAGTTGGTGATACAATTAGTCCCTTTCTCCAAATGGTCAACAATGTGGATCTTAGGATCTTGCAGATATTAGCATCTCCTTTTGAAAACAAGGACATAATATTTTGTATGCTTGTTTTGATACTGTCTGGGTGAGTTGATGTAATGTTAGTGTAAAATTTCTGGAACATCTGAAAGATCAAGTCCTCACATTCTAGATTCAACATGAATGTGCCAAAACTGAACTCTGCCATGAGTTCCAAGATTCTGCGCTGCTTTTGAAAAGTAGGATGCATCATGCTGTTGAACCCTTGAAGGGCTTCCACTATCAATTGCAATATTTCTCGTGTGATATCATTGTTGTAAGGTGGTAGTGGCAATGTTAAAGTTGTGGTCCCGCTGAGACACGAAGCAATTGTGAGTCTAATCTCTTCACAAGGATGCTCCAAGAACATGAGCTGTATCAAAGCAATCATTGATGGCTCCAAGGCCTAGCTTGACCTTTTCCAATCTGGTTGCTTTATCAGGGACAAAGCCATATCTAATATGTCCAACCGTAAGAGTACATCCTCGGACTTTGTATACTGCAATTTGGATCCAAGTTCAACGAGATGCTTGCTTTTTACATCTTCCTTCTGGATGTCCTTTGACTGCTAAAGGACATCATGGACCTTCTGAAAGAAAGACCTGTTGTTCTCTTCTTTCTTTTGATCTATAAGTTGTTTCTAATTTTTGATCCGCAGAAGTAGTATAGCTCAGTGGAATGGCTGATGTAGTACGATGTCGATATCTGAGGTGCTTCCAAAAGTAAAGTAATGGATTCCAATACTTATCCTTTCTTCTGTCTTCTTATCTCTCTTCAATAAAGTTGATTTACACTCCTTTTGAGAAATCGATCTATACTGGACTTGAATCTTCAACCTCCTTAGGGAAATTGAACATCTACAAATAATAATAATAACCTAATGCAACCATCACTGGTGTAGAAGAAACCAAAACCTCAAACAAATTCCCCAGAAACACAATTAATTTTAATGCCCAAAACATTTCTCCAGTGTTTTTCTCTTCTTCGTTTTTTTTAACCACCCCTCCTCAATGAATATTCCTTTATATTACCTATACAAATAAGTATCTAAACTCCTAACTCCAAATAAAATTTTCAAAACAGAAATTGTGCTTGATGCACCACCATATAAATTTGTTGCCCAATGCATTTGACAAGGGAAAATAACGTCGTTTGTGATAGACTGGTTGGATATAACCGAGGTCGATTACACCAAAACAAAGAACCGGCCCTGAATAACGCTCTTCGACCCTCTTTTATTCCATGGTGGTCTTTAACCAGACCACACTTCACGGTCATGCGATTTTCCACTCTTTGATGCGATGCACCACAGTCGTCAATCTCTTGGTAGGTAAAGTGACAAATCTGCTAGATAAGACCGTTGACAGCGATAACCTTTCTAGGATATCCCATGACGACGATATATAAGACTCTCGACCTTTACGGATATACAAATCCTCAACTTCTTATGGTGACGTTTAATCAATTAGTGGACTGGCTCATGATCGTTCTCGACCCACTGTATGAATCTGGCGTTGCCTTCCAGCTCCTCCGATCCCTACGTGACTGAACTGTATGACTCTGGCTCTACCTTCCGGCTGTATGACAAGAATCTTGAGCATAGCAATCAACATAATTTCCCTTTCAATTAGGTACTCGATTTATGCCCAAAAACATGACAGTGTCGGCTCACTGTAGCGTTGAAAAGATGCGGCCCACATGAATGGATCTTTCACTGGAAGTGTGCCTCGATCCGGCCCAAATTCAAGCTTTTAAATCTCATGTAGATAGAATTATTCGGCCAACTAGGGTAGTTAGAAAACCACCGAAACTGGACGAGCTACTAGCTAACGTGATTATGGAGAATTACCAAAGACTAGTTTTTCCTGGTCTTTGATCTGCAATAAAAACACTCAAAAACAACTTCAAGCTGGCAGGATGCACAACTCTGATATCACTATAAGATTCCAAACGACAAAAAAATTGATAAATCTAGAACATCTCAGTGTTCTGATTTAAAACAATTTTTTATCAAAAACAAGAACAAAGATAGTATCTAGAAATGTAGCCTTTTTATTTATATTATTAGCTGAAAACAAAATACATGCTCATACAATAAAAATGGAGCTCCTGCAAATGGTATGCACCATTGCTCGTTAAAAGACTAATCTAAGACACTGAAACTCAATTGTGGACCCTAGATGGATCCACCAGACAAATTCACTACGAGGTCTTCGTCCCGGGATCAAAACTGGATCTGGTCACACCAAGTTCTCGAGAAAACGCAATAGGATAAATAAATTAGAATGATGCAAGTGCCTAACTTCAGTCCCCTTTTAAAGGCTTGATAGACTCTCTAGAACCTTATTTTATTATTTTCCCTTGAAAACCCCAAAAAAATACCATGGGAAAATACCACAGTAAATACCATGGGCAGATCCCGTCCAATTTAACCCTATCAAGAAACAAGTTATTACAAAACAAATCCAAAACAACACAATCATTGTATATATTATTAACAATAAATATAAATAACTTTTATGCCCAATTTTTAACTAATTTTAATAATCAATAATATCGTATATATTATTAACAATAAATATAAGTAATTTTATATAAAATGTTTTTCTAGAAAAAACTATATTGAAGATTTTGGTCAATAGATTTTGAATCAACAAATGTGATTCATCTTCAGGACTATAAAATTTAATTTCTAATGTAACATAATCTATCAAAAAAAGTGATCATCAAAATGAATATAAACCACCTATAATCGAATTATGAAATGCTTGAACATTATAAATAAGCCAAACAAACAAAAAAAACTGGCATATTAGAGTAGATATATGTTTCTCCTGTTCCCTTATTCATGTCAGTTAACAAATATTGCGCTCACACTGTCAAGGTCCCTAAGTTCATATGAAAGGATTTTCTGTTTGAAACTCTATTCTTTTTCTGTAGGATTGGAGGCAGTTAGAATAACCTTCTTGCTGTAGTACTCCACATGCACACTCTTGGAATCACAATATTTGCAAGTATTTTTCACTTAGAATTTCCACCCGTTCTTTGTCTATAAGCTTCCAACTAGACAATATATCTTTCAACTCACACTCGATAGCCTTCTGAGCCACAAGTTGAGTACCATTTTTGGACACAACAGCACCGTCTGAGATCACACAAATACCAACAGAAAACACATTATCATGAGCATCCTTTCAATGATTGGGTTTAGCTTTGGATATATTCAGCTGTTTTTCAACGAGCAATGCCTTTACGGTAAATTACAAACCATAAATCAACCCACATTCTCTGTACCTTATGGTTTGATTGCATGCACCAAACAATTGGCAACTACCAAGAAACTGAAAATCGAAAAATATTAGCAAATTTATCATATTAAATCATGTATTAGATGAAGAATTGAAATCTTAATGAAAATATAAATCCCTCAGACCTTAATTCCAATATAAATCATTTACAACGTAATTAAACAATTTTACAAATACTAAAAATTAACAAATCAATATTTTAGTGGATGAATTTATTGCTTCCTATCAATAAAATTATACATAAAGATGTGTATGATTTGTTTCATTATTTTACACCCAAAAGTGATCTAATGACTTAGTTTGTGAAGTTGAAATCAATCAACTTACTTTCACAACCAAAATCCAAGAATTGATTTTAGACCTAAGAGAATGTTATACAATGTCAACAATAAGAGGTGACTTTTAGATCAGTAATAACTACACAATGTGTAGTTAGATCTTAGATTTTCGTGATCCATGTTGATAATAAGATTGTCTTTAGGATTAATTACATTGTAAATATTTAGGAGTTTCGAACCAACTAATATGGTTCATCTTCAGGACAAATGGTGAAAAAATCAACCTTTAGAAACGTTTAAATAACAGAAAAGCATTTTTCCACGGAATTAACCTTTAAAAACCAGCCATTAAGAAAAAGTTCTTAAAAATTAATTAAAAAATATAATATAATATAAAATTAATTATTAATTATTTAGTTACAATTTCAATATTGCAATGTAATAAATTAAATATATAATGATATAAATAAATAATACTAAATAATAAGAATGAATTTTATTTATTAATAATTTATTTTTTAATGTTAATGCTAAAACTTAATTAAAAAAATAAAATGATTTACTAGTTATAAATTAGTAATTAATAGAATGAAAATATAAATTCAATTATGTTTTAGAGAAAAATATGATTTAGATATACATTCCATGTCTAAATTGTAAATATAATGTGTTTATCTCTTTGCTTTATATGAATATTACTGATTTGAAACATATTTAGATATAAATTTATGTCTAATTATAATATAATGTGTTTTAATTTTTTGCTTCAATCCCTTTCATAGATATAAATTTATGGGTTTATTTTATAAATTTATTTTAAATATATATAATTTATTTATATTTTTAAATAGTTATTGACCTAATTCTCTTAAAATGTCTTAGGTATTTACCTCCAAAAATGTATTAAAATGGTCTCCACTCTCATCCAAGTAACATATATTATTCACTCATCTTAATTTTCTTATCCATCTCAAAGGGTATCCCCTAATAAGATTGGTAAGTAATCCTACTCAGTAATGAGGGAGAAGGTGACGTAAAAGTAGATTTAATAGAACAATGTTTTGGGTATTTCTAGGGAAATATAAAAAACAACCATTAAAAAATAGTACAAAGAAAATATAATATACCTTCAGTTAAGGTAAACATCTCAGAAATTATATTTTAAATATGTTTAATATCTTTTGACATTAAAATTTGAATATGAAAATATGTAACCAATCTTATTCATACTTAAAAAATAAAATCATATTTATAAACTATATTTTATTTTTAATTATTATTCTCTGACATCACAACTTGGACCAAAAAAGTTTGTAACATATCTCTTCCACTCCAAAAGATTTGGACTCATATTAATTTATTATAGTTATTTATGAATATTATTATTTAATATTAAATGTCAAACCTGTGTAACAAAGTTCTTTTATACTTCTAATATTTAAAAATGATGTTAATTTATTATATTTCATTTATGATTATTAGTTTCCGATATTAGATATTGGATACGCTAGTGTGTAACAAATGTCGCCTGCATGGATTTGGTTGCTGCGAAGTTGTGAGTTGGTAAGATAAAATAAGAATCGAGAATGGCGGCGTTTGGGGTTTTCGGCAGGTTCAACTTCTCTCAGTCTGTCGCAGCCAGGGATTGCTGCAGCCCCGCGACGCTTCCCCTCCGAGATCCTAACCTCGAAGTATGCTGGCCTATTTTGTGTTTGCGGCGCAGATTTTATTTTTTGCAGATCTCTGACGGCGAAGGGGCAGCCCTCAGCACCGGTATTCTCCATTTTCTCGGCTTTTTCCATGATGGATGTCGCCAGGAACCCAACAGGGGTTTACGCTTAGCCATGTCCGGAAACCTCTTCCTGATAGCGGCTCAGCGAAAGATCCATCCGCCTGAGGGCTTTTTTGCTGTTTTATTAATGACTTTTTTCCCCTGTTCAGTCCCGTTTCCACGCGGGCTTTTTTTCGTGGCTAAGTTTGAAGCTATGGTTTTTTCTTGGCCAAAGTTCGAATCTCCGGCAGGGCGCTGCCACAGCACTGTCTTTGTCGAGGAAGAGGTTTCCAAGGAGGGGATTGTGGAGGCCGAGAAGGGGGTCCTCGACACTTTACTATCATTACCAAAGAGCAAAAACCACCTCAAATGCGTCAGCTTCAGGAAGGATGCAGGGCAAGTGTTTGATGAAACTCCACACAGGAATCTGGTCTCCTGGGGCTGGTTTTTAAGAAACCGCAGGGCGATACAGCTAAGGCGGTCTGTCTTAGCTCTGTTGTGTCCTGCAAAGGAATATGCGGCAAATTTCAAGGTTCTCATGCCACTCCAAATGGCCATTGCTGCTGGTTGCCCAGAGCAGGTTTTTAAAGAACAGGCAGAATTTGATTCCCAGGCAGGCAATGCTTGTTCCAGAGCACCCTCGTCTCAGTCCTGCAGCGGATTGCAGATGCCAAAGCAATCAGAGTCCTTCCAGATCATAATAGCGCTCCTCTCAGGCAAGTCTTTGCTTCAGTGGGTGAGTTCCTCAGAGCTTGTTCGAGACCTTAAGCAAGAGCTGTTCCTCAGGACAGGGATCCCTCCAGCGTCTCAACGGCTCCTCTTCGAAGGTAAACAGCTTGCAGATCTCATGCCCCTTTCTTTTTATAACATTCAAAGAAATGCTTCCATCGCTATCTCCCTACGCTTAAGAGGGGGAGCGCCGGGACAGTCTTCTTCAGCAGCAGCATTCTCTTACAAAGACGCTGTTCATGCCCAGAATTCGAAGAACTCCGCCTCACCAGCCCAGGCTCCAAAACCTTTCTTGGTGGATAGGCTGGAGGAAACCCCCTCTGTTGAAATAGAGAACTTACAGGTAGATAGGAAGTTCCAAGTGTTGGCCGAATATGGCATCATATGCAGGTTCAATGGGCTTTGGCCTCGCACAGAAGATCTCTATAAATGGGTTTACTCCAACTGGACCAGCAATTGCAAAATTATGTTCTGTTCCAAAGGTTTTTTCATAGTAGTCTTCGGTGACAGTGAGGATTACCAGAAAGCATTAACGGAGGGCCCCTGGTTTTGGGATTCGGCGGGTCTCTTCTTAACCCCTTGGTTCCCAGATTTTGACCCTTCCACAGCAGTTATCACCAAGCTTCCCATTTGGGTCAGATTGCCCAATCTCCTGGCTCATTTATGGCATTATGCGGTGTTCGAAGGAATTGGCAACTCTCTAGGACGCCATCTAGCTACAGATCCTTTGAGAGGAGCAAAGCATCTCTATACCTTCGCCAGAATCTGCGCAGAAATAGACATAAGCAAAGGACTACCAGATCAGATCATTCTGAAAATCGGAGACTTCCACTGGACTCAGACCCTAGATTACGAGAACACAGCTTTCCGCTGCAGAAATTGCCATCTCACTGGGCACCTTCACAGATCGTGCCCAGCGTCTCCTGCCAACAAAAAGAAGGCAGCTCCTAAGCCGAAATCCAAGAGTTGGAAGCCTTGTGACCCTCCCCCCATGGATGACTTCAGTTCCAGTTCTGATGAAGAGGATGTGAATGAGGATGAGATGGATGATCCGTTAGCTCAGAGTCCACCCCCAACGGGTCCTGAGGAGTCTTCGGCCCCTGTACTCTCTCAGAAACGTTCGCTTGTGACCTCTCCTTCGGATTCTGACAAGGAGCTCTCCCCTTCCGCCCAGCATAGTCTGGTGGTTCTGCAATCCATTCAGGATCAATTTGGATGGATCAAAGTTGGCAAGAAGAAAGGTAAAAAGGGCCGAACAGAGGACTCTTCTCAAGCTGGTTGATTTCCCTGTTTAGCTCTGGCCTCCCAGCCTGTCTGTTAGCTTCATGTGTAGCGCTGCGCTCTTCCGGTCTTCTCCTCATAGCCGAAGTGGATGGATCATCCTTTCCGGCGGCCCTGTCTCTTTGGGGTTCTGCAGGAGGTCTTTTAGTCAAGAGGTTGTGCCTCAGGTTTTTTTTTTTTTTTTTTAGACTGTTCAGTCTTGTTGGACAGTCTGTCCCTGTTGTTCTTCTGCATTTGCAGATTTTTGTACACTTCTTGTTATATAATATAACTATCTGATTTACACAAAAAAAAACAAATGTCGCCTGCATTTCTATTATTGAATTCGACATTACCAATCAAACGTGTGAAAAATGCAGTCGTGACGATATTTTATTTAAGCGTCTGAGATGAATAAATATTCGCGAGAAAATGCAATCTTGAAATAAGTATTATGCCTTTATTATTGACAAGTTTATGGACGTGTATCAATGTGTGTTTGTATTTTTTTTTGGAAAACATGATTTTTTGATTAAAAAAATTGTTGAACTGTTATCACAATAAATTAGAGTTGGTTTTTTCTAAATATTTGAAATATCTTTCAATAATCTTCTCAACTACATTGCTTGACAAGCCACTGAATTTGTTGCTACATATTTTGCCTTTGCAGAAGATATTCAAATGATTCACTGTTTCTTGGATGCCCATGAAATCAGATTGGTTCCAAGAAGAAAAACATACCTCGAGGTGCTTTTGTGATTATCTAAACTCCCTACATAGTCGATGTCTGTATAACCTAAAGGTGAACCATTTTCAGAATGTGTATAGAACAACCCATAATCTCTTGTCCATGTAATATACCTTAAGATCCTTTTTGCAACCTTCCAGTGAGTGATCTTAGGTGGCTGCATAAACCAGGAGACAAAACTTGTTGAAAACATAGTGTCAAGTCTACTTGTAGTTAGATACAACAAACTACCAACTAGACTTTTATACATTGTGGAATCAACTAGTAGTGATACATCTTCTTTGCTCAGTTTTGTGCCTTGTGCAATTGGTGTATCTACAAGTTTACAATTGGTCATTCTGAGCAAAGAGCTCAGAAGATGCCATACACAGATTAGTGAATTTCAATGCCTAAGAAGTATTTCATGACTCCTAGCTATGTCATATCAAACTCTGTTTGCATTGTTGCTTTGAAATATTCTAACATCATATTTCTTGTATAACAAAGATCATCTACATAAAGAATACAATAAGAATTTTACCTTCATGCATTTTGGTATACAAAGTTGGCTCATGATTGCTTCTGCAAAAACCACTTTTGATGAGATAGGTGTCAATGCGATTGTACCAAGCTCTTGGAGCTTATTTCAAACCATACAAAGCTTTCTTTAATTTGTATAGCTTATGCTCCTGCCTTGAACTTCAAAACTAGGAGGCTTCTGTACATAAACTTCTTCCTGCAATATACCATTTAGGAAGGTGGATTTTACACCAAGATGATAGAATTTTCATTTGTGTTGAGCTATTGTGGACAAAATGGTTCTGACAGTGTCACACTTGTCACTGGAGCAAAGGTTTCACCATAGTCGACACCAAACTGTTGTTAGAATCCTTTGGCAACTAGCCTTGCCTTATGTTTCTCAATCTCTCCTTTTTCATTCAGCTTGGTCTTATATACCCATTTTACACCTATTCTGGTTTTGTCTCTTGGGAGATCAGCGAATTCCCAAGTCTAATTCTTCTTTATGGTAGCAATTTCTTGGTTCATTGCATCTATTTAATGCTTTTCTTTAACTGCTTCTTTAAAATGAGTTGGCTGAGATGAAAGAAATGCAAACATATTGTGTTGGTCGAACTCATGCTTCTGCTCATATATTTCTCTGATGCTTCTTGTTTTCTGATTATCTTATGAAGATGTTGAATCACTGGTGGATTCACTGCTTGAAGATGTACCATTTTTAGAATGGTAGGGTTCTTCTTGAACCTACAATCTTGGTGTCTATGGTGAATAGAAAGACCGATTTGAAGATTCATCAACATTATCAAACCAAAATTTATTTTCAAAAAAATTGACATCTCTGCTTAAAACAAACTTCTTGGTAACTGGATTATAAAGTATGTAGGCCTTTGACTGCTCACTATAGCCTACGAAAATACATCTTTCTCTCCTATCATCAAGCTTCTTTCGTAGCCACTGAGGAACATGTGAAAAAATTCTAAAGTGAGATACATCTACCTTTTTACCATCTCATGCTTCTTGAGGTACTGTATCTTGGAGACTAGTCGTTGGAGATCTGTTGAGTACATACACTGCTTTCGAAATAGATTCAACCCAATAATTATTTGACAACTTCTTCTCACAAAACATACATCTGACCATGTTCATAATCGACTGATTTTCCCTTTTTGCAACTCCATTTTGCTCTAGAGTATATCTTGTTGTGTTTTGCATTATGATTCCTTGTTGCTGACAAAAATATTTGAAGTCATTGGAGGTGTACTCTCCTCCTATGTCGGATCTGAGTACTTTCCAAGGCTTTCCACTTTGTTTTTCTACTTCAGCTTTGAACTCTTTAAATCTTGAAAAAGTCTGATTTATTTTTGAGAAAATATACCCATATCTTCCTCTATAATCATGAATGAATGTCAGAAAATAAAGATTAACACCAATGGACTGTGTTTGCATTGGACCACATAAAACTGTATGAACAAGCTCTAGAGGCTCTTTTGCTCTAGAGGAAGATGTGGGAAAGCTATCTCTTTTATGCTTGGATAGAACACAAATTTCACAATTACAGTGTTTTTCATTCATAGTAGGGAGACCAATAGCAATTGATTGTTTCTGAAGCTAACTTAGAGTATTGAATGGGATATGGCCATATATAGAATGCCATAGTTGAGATTAATCTATTCTTGACACATTATGGACTAAATACTGTGAGAGATTTCGACTTCTAAGAGTCAAAGGAAACATCTTATTCTTGGTTTTTTCAACCTTTGTTCTCAGTCTTCTATTAGGTAATTTGTCATAGATATAACATGTGTTCCCTTGGAATATTACATCATAACCATGTTCCATAAGTTGTCCTACACTAATGAGGTTATGCTTCAGATGTGGAACATAATAAACATCAGGTATGTATTTATGTTGATTCGGTTTAGTAAGAATAGGGACAATACATTTTCCTTCAGCTTTAATGCAAGAACGATCTCGAAGAGTAATTTCTAATGTTATGGAAGCATCAAGATAAGAAAGCAGATTTTTGCTACATGTCATAAGATTGCTGCAGCCATTGTCCAACAACCAAAAATCCTTGTTGTGAGCGTCTTCAGAAAGATGGCATGAAAGAAACATTGTTTCAGGGATTCTCCTTCATTGTTGGAGAGATGGATGCTGCCTCTTTGTTGATCTAATTGTTTCTTTTTGCATTCATGTTCATAATGCAAAAATTTCTTGTAGTAATAACATTGGACATTAGATTTTCTCCATAGTTTGCTTCTCTGAGTTTGGTTTTGTGGAGGTCTCCATTGCTCTGCTGAATGATGATGTTCTGATGTGCCTCTGCTTCGACCTTTGTCTCGCTTGTTGCTGCATTTGTGCTTTGAAAGCTTGTACCTTGGAATCTTCTACAAAGTTGAGTCTTGTTTCATGTGCCAAAAGTGATCCAGTCCACTGTTCTACTGAGAAAGTTGTAAAATCTTTGGATTCCAGAATGGTTGTTACAATCATGTCATATTTCTTGGGCAGACTCCGAAGGAATTTATGAACAATTTTCTGATCTGAAATGGTTTCACCAATGAGTTTGATCTGATTGACTATTCCCACAACTCTATTCATGAACTGATCCACATTTTTTGTGTCAGTGATCTTTAGGGTTTCAAACTGTGATCTCAATGTCTGTAATTTAACTGTTTTCAGTGTATCATTACCTTGATACACAAATTTCAAGATTTCACAAGCTTCATGTGTTGTGGATGCGTGAGTCATCTTGTCGAAAATGGAGTCATCGTCTGAGTTTTGTATCCAACATTTGGCTCTGTGTTCTTTCTATCTGAGTTCAGTAACTGCATTCCTTTGATTATTGGACATGGCCGCCCATGCTTCTTGGATCGACTCTATATAGGCAGCCTGAAGTGTATCCCAACACTTTTCGACTTGCATAAACGTATTTATTCTTAAAAACCAAAACTCGTAATTTTTGCGAAACAAAATTGAGGTCTGTGGCAAAGCACTAAAAGAACCCATTTCTTCCGATACAAATTTGCGCACTTTTTTTTTAAACCCTTTTTTATATTTTTTTATTTTAGGTCAAACGACACCTCCTTTAAAAAAAAATCTCCCGTTAGGTGATCTCCACCTTTTAAGATCTTTTTTTCAAGAATTTAAATAAAAAAACCTTTCTACTTATAAAAAGACCTTTAAAAAAAATTAAAAACCTTTTTAAAAAACACTTCCTTAAATCCTTTCCACAAATGAACATATGAAACTAATTTCGAACCTTTGAAATAAATGAGAGAAATCGTGGAGGTGGAGGTTGTTCATTCCATTTGATTATTCACATAAACGAATTGGTTTGTTTGTTAAACAAAAGCACGACTTACGAGGAGGCTTCCAAAACGACTTTCGAGAAATTTTCGCACCTTAAATGCAGAGCCTGTTGACCTCTTTGAAACTCGTTTGTATTTTTGCACGAGCCTTCGAATTCGGTGAGCTGAGCCTCGAAATTTTACCTTTTGCTGTGCGCAGCTCCGACGGGATCTGTTGCGCAATTCCGCGTAGTACTTCATGGAAATTTTAAGAATTCGACAAATTTGTAAGTTTACGACTTTGTGTGTACTTTATGTACTAAGCTTCTTTTGCAGTTGCATAATTGTTTTTTTTCCTTAGTCTCTCACGCCTTTTTTGCGAACCCAAATTTTTTTGAAACGTTGCTCCTTTTGGACCAGGGACTTATGTGTCCGATATCATATCATAAAGAATGGAAAGTAAAAAAATGGAATAGAGATTGCTCTTCTTAATATTCAAAATGACTAAATATATTACATTGTAAACATCAATAATAAATTATTGAAATAGAACTCAATACCTATGGAGTAGAACTGAAATAAAACTGAAACGATTTTGTTTGTTAGACATATATTGAACCCTTTGAATAACTAAACTCAATGAGCATTTCTTAAAACTAGAAGTTTTAGAAGCAAAATATGAACGGAAACCGATGTATAAGCTAAAATAGCTATTCCATTGTTTTGCAAACAACATCAATAAAGGTGGCTTGATAGTTTAAACACGATTTTCAATAGGTCGTTGTAGAGAACTTTTATTAGTCCTTGCCGCCTGCGGCACAGGACTATAGTAATCGTTTTTTTGTCGTAGCATTACTCTGTGCACGTCTAAGCTAAAGTCTAAACTTATTGTTTTATAAAGTGTAATCATTCAACCTATCACATGGACGCACTGATTTTCCAGGACCAATAAGGACTAGTAAGATCTTTTATCATCTTATTTGGCCTCTTCCTGAAGCAGAGAGGTATAACATCATGTAAAAAGCCATCATATAAGCTATAATAATATGATGTTTGGCCAAATTTGTTTGATTCATATTTCTAATGCTAGCATTAATTCATTGAAATTAAATGTTTGTTTACGTTTATTCTGTTGGTTGCTAATTGTTGTATGTATCTCTTGGCCACTCATAGTACACCATTTGTGGATACATTACACCGCTTGACCACATTTCTTGCACTACTTGCAAAGTTTGCATGGGCATACCACCTGTCTAGCACCGCTTGCAAATTTTGCATGTATTGTCTGGCACTGCTTGCAAAATCTACATGTAGTCTACATGTATTGGCATCCTCCTTCACATGAAGGGTAGGGCAAAGTTGGGCAGAGCATATGGCTTACCTGTAATAGTGGAAAAGCTTCTACTCCTCCCTGCACCTCCCTGCAACTATAAATAGCTTTGCTTTGCTCCATGCACCTCCCTGCAACTGCAAT
Source organism: Pinus taeda (assembly GCA_000404065.3). NCBI lineage: Eukaryota > Viridiplantae > Streptophyta > Pinopsida > Pinales > Pinaceae > Pinus > Pinus taeda. The sequence goes on along the minus strand of APFE030305433.1, from coordinate 56,874 downwards.
TAGCTTTGCTTTGCTCCCTACAATAGCTCCAAAATAGCTTTGCTTTGCTCCCTGCAACTGCAATTAGCTTTGCTTTGCTCCCTACAATAGCTCCAAAATAGGTGTATCTTCAGCGGTACCAGAATCAATAGCTTTGGTTTGCTCCCTGCACCTCCTTGCAACTGCAATTAGCTTTGCTTTGCTCCCTACAATAGCTCCAAAATAGGTGTATCTTCAGCGGTACCAGAATTGCATGAATGGGAAAAACGTGAATTCCACTGGTTTACTGCAAATTGTGGGCACCATTCTAAAGTGCATTCAATCTAGAAGGAATCAGATCAAAAGAGGAATTGCATCCAACCTAGAAGAAGTGCATCCAATCTAGAAGGAATCAAACCAAAAGAGGAATCAAACCAAAAACAAAACATAATTGATTAGTAAGCATAAACTCACCATGAACTATTATACCCTTTGATTGCAAGAAAAATGGTTGCCCCTATATATTTATTTTTGTGTGCATCATCTTCATTTGAGTTATTATAATCAATCTTTATTTCTATTGGAATCTATTATAATCAAAATCAAAATCAGGGTGAAGGAAAGTATTGACTGCCAAATTCACTGCCCTTAGTTGGACCATCAGGAGTCAGGGAGGCTGAAGCTACTCCCTTGCTACTGCTGACTATGCTACTCCCTTACTACCACTGGCCACTTTGGGTTGGATTCGTTCTGTTTATAAAACACCCTGTCTCCTGTGTGGAGCTAGGGTCCCAATACTCTCTGGCTGGAGTTGTCTATTGTGTCGGACCTGTTGTTGTTCTTTGACAGACGCATAACTTGTGTTTGGGGTTGCGCGATCTGTTGTTGTTCTTTTCCCAATTTGCTATTGACGCATTTCTCTGCTTCATCGCCCTGCTACCTGCCTCTACTATTCATTTACCTACCCTATCCAGAAAAATTATAGTGACTCTATGATAAGATATCAAATTTGTTACTTAGAAAATTGAAACACTGACTATGGGACTATAACAAGATTAAGATCCAAAATAGTATCATCTACTAGGTATCGATCTCGATCAGAAGGCTCTGGATTTAGATCTTTAGGAGGCTATGGATCTTAAACATGTGGCTCTCAAAATGGGTCTACTGCATATGGATCTCACTCTGCTATTGGAGGATATAAATCCCATTTTTGTTCATGCTTTGGACAAACAATATGGTCCTCTCCATATGTTTCTAACATAAATGATTTGTATATACAAATTTCTTGTCATCATGTACAGTGATAACTCTTTTGGTTGTTTGTAGACATTTGTTTCCATAGAGACAATTTTGCCCATGCTCCGGCACTTAAACAATGAATGTATCTTGCCAGCACCATTCCCAGATTTCCCCCAACTGCCTAGGTTTCCAAATGGAGGAGAATATTAACCGCCAACCACAATAACAACTAGTAACCCTGCAGAACTCTATGGCAATAGATCCTATGACCTCCCTAGGCATTATGCCTATGTGTGTGTATGTATCATAGGATACAACCAAGTTAAGTGGATAAATTGAAATATGTCCTAGGCTAAATGTGTAAAGAGATTTGGAAGATATAAATTTAGACATAATGGAAAATCACTCCATGCAATATGGTTATTTTGAAAGGTTATGATACGTCACCCTCCAGCAATGCCCACAGTGTACAGAGTCCTTCATTTGCTTGAGCTTTTCTATTTTCAGCAGTGCTGAATTCTCAAACCTTATCTCCAAACGATTGGTATGACCTTCATTATCTTTCTTAGGAGGTATACTTTCCTTATCTAAGGTTTCCCTTTCTTAAGAATCTATGGTTCGAGGTCCTTTCCTGAGGATGCATGTCAGGTTTAGGGCTTAGGTTCGATGCCCTTTACTCACATGCCGCATACAAAACTGCGAGGAAAGCACAGTGGAACTTGAAAGCACAACACATAGACCTGTTAAATCACCTTCCATAAATAACAATATGACTTCCCACATACCAAAACTGACATCAAATCACATACACGACAATTTTATGACCTCAATTCCTTATCCTGCTTATGCCAAATTGCTATTTTATGCCATAATATACTTCGTTTATAAGACTACACAATCACTGGGTGGCTAGGATTAGAACATCCTCCCCTCTTTCCCCTATCGCCCCAATTCCCTTCTACGTTCATTCTCTTTTTAAACCCCAATTCCCTACCGAGCACCGATGTTACACTTCCGTTCTTGTCTTGCCACTTAGGTCTCTCACGCCTATTGACTAGGCATGTACTTTCATTTAGGACAACCTAATATTGCGTGTTTGGTTGAGCTAGCCTGAGATGTGGGTGGGTGGATTTGAAAACTGCCACAATTAAACACGTAGTTACTATTCAACGAGCAACACTTCCTACTGGGCAGGGAATTTTTGCTTAGCAACCGCTATTGTTCCTCTCGTGACAGGCTATATATTGCTGTGAGTAAGCTTAATTACTGTTTTCTTTCTCTTAAATTTTCAAGTAAGTACATAAGTCATCATATATAGTAGCGGTTGTACAAGATATCTGAATGGTTCTCGTTAAATTAATATTTCCACATAGGATTGAGTCCGTCTTTGTCTGGGTGTCATAAATGTAGAACCACTTAGATTGTAAAAGTTTCGCTGTCATATTCTCATGTATGTTTTTAAATATGGTTTTCATATAGGTATATAATCTTAAATCTATGTTGCATATGGTTATACGATAATTTTGTAATTTTAATCTTATATGGTTTGATTGATATCTCTATTTTTTGTTATAGGGTTTTTGGATAAATCTAAAAAAGAATTATGTCATTTTTTATGCAAATGTAAGAAAGGTTATTTGGGGGCTTCGAGTATGCCTTAAAACTATTTTTGCTTGGCTAAGAGCTCGTTTTCTTCAGATGTAAGGAAATAAGTTAATGGCCCAAGACCCAGAGGAATCTGGCAGGAGTGAAAGCCTACCCCCTTACAGACCACCAGCGGGTTATTCCAGGGGGTGTAGTTTTCCTTGAATAACGGTGATGAGCCAATCCGCATTGGCGAATAATAGCGAGAAATGGTTGTCCTCAGTGCTGGTTTGACAATTGAGTTATGACAGGTTTTCCCACCCTGTTAAAAAAAAGCTTTTTTAGTGTGATACTTTTCCTTCCGTGAAATGCTTTTAAAACATTTCCTTTATTCTCTCATATGGAAGAAAACTTAAATTTCAAACTCAATCTTTTGTTTATACATATATATAAAACATGTTTTAGACAAAAGAAGTTTTATGTTAAATTTTTGGTTTGCAATGTTTATATTTATAATTTATGAGGTGTATATTAATTGGTTTGTGTGGGATTTATTTATCACCAAATCATAGATTCAAATATTATGGGAGTGATTTAGGATGCAAGTCACTTTTCAGAGTAATTATTTTATAATCAATTATTTATAATATTATTAATAAAAAAAAATTTATAATATAACAAATTAAATTAATAAAAATTTATGATTTTATTATTTTGTTAATTAAATTAAAATTATAATTTTATTGTTATTATTTTCTCATCTAAAACTTTTATGTAACATCTTTCCCATTTTCATGCTTACTTGCAAAGCATCTCTCAATACAATTAGTCTTATATACAAAACATTACCAATAAGATAAAATAAAATTACAATATAAATATTACCTTAATAATCTATTTACTCAATATATTACCTTAATAATCTATTTACTCAATATTTTTCCTTATTTAGACAATAACATTGAAGTATTATCTAGCACATGAATGAATATAATAGAAAAGGACAAAAATATTACCTTAATAATCTATTTACTCAATATTTTTCCTTCTTTAGACAATAACATTGAAGTATTATCTAGGCACATGAATGAATATAATAGAACAAGAGACAAAAATAGTGGTAGAAAATAGTGACAAATGAGGGTAGGGAACATGGAATGATTTTCCTAGATTTTATAAATAAAATTCACAAGCATGTATTAATTTGTTAGGTGTTTATATTATCTTATAAGGATAAGAGTTTAGACATTCTATCTAAAAAATTTTGTTACACATATTTGATCTATTTATTTGTTTCTTTGGAAATTGTGTGATTGTATTTCTTTATTTACGTCATATGTTTTAATATCAAGTTTTTTTCCATTCCATATTCACTTGTTTTTGCAATATTTTATATTAAAACAAGTATGATATGTAACATTGTTGCTTAATACCTTTCTCTCATGCAAAAAGTAATATATATATACATATAACTAATATAAAAATATAATATTTAAAACTAATATATAAAAATTTAACAGAATAAGAGCTTCTTCATAAAAATGATATAAAATAAAATAAAAATAAAATATTTTGATTTTGAAATGAGTTATAGTTTTTGGGCAAGTGGTATTGATAAGTCATAGCAATAGCTCATGGTATTGTAACAAAGTCTATTTACATGTTAATAATATCGAAAGCAAAATGGGGGTAAATATCCATGATTAAGAATCTTGTTATATTGTAATATTACAAACTTTAATACAACAAACATAGGGCTCCTGTACAGGGATAATGGCCATTACAATTAACCATGATACAAGGAAAAGTAGGTCTTGATGTCAAAAATGTATGATCACCAGTCTACATTTGAACAAAATCCACTTGACTTACTTGTTGAAGGACGGCTCAGTGCATTCATTTCAGTCTACGTACATTGAACACTTGGTAGGTCCTTTTCCACTTCTTTTGCTACTCACAATTACTTCTGAAACTTCAAAATGCTTGTATCTTTAGCTGACCAATATACCTCTATCAATCACTCATGCTGCTCCAAAATTATTAATCTTACGCCTTGAAAAAACTACCCTCTAATATACTTCTGCTTCTCCAAAGGCTTATGCGCTTAGGGTCTCCAACCCAACCCTCACACAGTCCCTTAACACCCTTATAAGATGATTGAACTTAAGAATTTACTAAAATAACCCTCACAACAATGAATACCCTCTTACATTAAATGTACTTAGGGCATTAAAAAACCAATCCACACAATAGTGATTAGCCACTTGTACTCATTATACTTAGGGCCTTCTAATACATGCTACAACATAATGAATATTCACCCACAAAATCAATGTCAACTACGACAACACATAATGATTTTTCTCCCACAAATTCACTATATACAATCATACTTCATCAACCTAGAAATCATCAACAAAAAGGACAATCCACATACCTTTTCAAGACTTCAAAACAGTTCTAAAAATCTTGGCCTTTTGCACTTAACTCACTGATATTTTCGGCCCTCTTTTAGGGTTGTTGTGGCTACTTCATATATTCCATAACTTATTCATATCAATCCTCTAAAACCCTATGCATATCTCTCTTTTGGGCTCTCAAACCTATTGCACATACATTAGAGGAACTTGAGCCTCATTCCAACACCATATACCAAATTACGATCTATCTTGTTCACAAAAATAAGGTTTTTGACCTACCTTTATGCCCATAATTACACCTTAGCCTATCACAAGGATATAAAATCATTCACATGCCCAGAACCATGCCAAAATACTCATCCAACAACTCTCCTAACTCGACCTATCTAGAGTATAGAAAAAGACACCAACTTGACCTTCTTCTCTTTAGATCAACTCCTTTAGGTTTGTGGCTCCCTCATATTAGTTTTCTCTTTGATGCATTCACTTGTGATGTACCTAAATGAACTTGAACTCATATCTATTTATAGCGATATAGGTGGTGTCCCTTTCCACCAAGGGTCATGACTTATGCATAAGGTGACCTAAGAAAAACTTGCTCAGTCACCAGTTTCCATAGAAATAAAATCCATTTCATTTATCTTTTGCCACATCATCTAAACCCTAGGTGCCCCTTAGCCCTTCAAGGGTGCCCCTCATGCATCCAATGATCAAAAAATTAATTTATCCTCTTGGTCTTGTGCCCACAACTTTGGATTCAAAACCCATTGCTTGGGTACATTGCTCACAAACCACTTTTGTGGGTCAACTCCTCATGAACCCTGTAACAACCTTGGTCAAAAATCCATGTAATAAAGTTAATAAAGGAACAATAATACCAAGGTCATGGGACATGTATTCCAAGTTAAATGGTGAGGAAAACATCATAGTGGCTGTTCATTTGGTTTATTAATGGCTAAGGAAATTGGCAAAGGGAATGAAAAAGGCAAAGAGGCATTAATTGGCATTTTATTTATGAAAATAAAGGAAAGTAGAAGAAAAGGAAGGTGAAGAATCACAAATTTGCATGAGGAGGAAATTGACGGAAAAATAGAGGGAAATGAAGAAAATAGAGGCCTCAATAATAAAAAGGCTTATGAGGATCAGTTCATAGGCTTTTGTCGGTGTTAGCATTTGTCAGTTTTAGCTTGGACCTCTCTCTTCTATTCTCTCTCTCTCATACTCTTGGACACTTATAGTTTTCTTGGAGCACTCTTGGAGGAGTGTGGCATACTTTAGATTTGGAGCAAGAAGGAAAAGGGAAAGTGTAAGGGGACAGTGGGATCAATAGATACAATTGGATTCTTTGTAGGTACTAAATTGCATGTATGATTTCCTTGCTGGTTCTAGCATGCATGACACATGCATGTGGTTTCTTGGTTATGATTTGTCATTACCATGGAGGATTACCTGGATTGCTAAAAGATTTTCCTACCCTTTCCATTTCTTGGATAGCCATGGTGTTGTGGGTTTTATATTTGCTTTCTGGTTGGTGCTCATGTTCCTTATGGTTATGGGTTGAGTTATTAGTTCTTGGAGCCCTGGTTGGACAAATGCTCTAGAAGGCCTGTAACAACTTGGATTGAGTTACTAGTCTTGGAAGCCTTGGTTGGAAAAACACTCTAGAGCCCTTGGTGGGTTGAGTTACTAATGTTGGAAGCCTTGGTTAGACAAATGCTCTAGAGCCTAACGATAGTTGTGGGTTGAGTTACTAGTCCTGGAAGACTGGTTGGAACAAATGCTCTGGAGCCCTGGAAAACTTGGATGCGGACCACTCTAGTAATGGTTATTGATGTCTAATTGTGAGGTGGAATCACTGGTTGAGGGTTGAGGTGGTTTGGCCGATGGAAGCCCTGATTTAGTTTTGTTTTGGTTATTCCATGAGATTCCACATTCATGATTGGAATATGGCACGGGGGTGACTAGATGAAAGAAAGATTTGGTTCAACCCAGTCTATGGTCGAGTGGTACGTGGAAGTCCCTGACTCGGTTGGAATTTTCATATGCTAATAAGAGGTCCTTTCTATTGTGATCTATGAGCATATGTATTGATTACAATGGTGACATTATGGTTTATATGTTGGTTGTTGCTTGTTTATTTGTTGGTTATTAGTTGGTTATATGATGGTTATATAATGTGTATTGTTTATAGATATTGACATGTTTAATGAATAAGTGATTGGTTATCGAATGCATGACCAAATAAATGTTATTGCAACTAATATGAGAGGTTATTAGACCTTCTCGGCGATTCCCAGATAGGTATGTGATCCATATGTTCATATTTGTTGTTATGACATGTAGATTATATGTGTTCTTGATATGTTTGATGGAATGTTTGTCATGGCTAGGATGGGTTAGGTTAAGTCCTTGATCAAGTTTTGCGTTAGAGGCTTTGTCTTGGTGTCATTTATTTTCATGGAAAGTCTCCTCAAGTTCTGGGTAGTTACTTGGAGTCTAGCCCTGAAAAGGTGGCACAAATTTTGTAGTATCAGGCTCAAACCTGGCTAAAAAAGACTGTAGTCGCACCCTTGCAGTGGTTATACATGCGAATGGGGGCCTACAGTCATATGGATTCAGGCTTGTGCATGCGACTAGGAGTCTAGATCAATGAAAAGGAAAGTTAATTCAGGGTTTGTACACCTGGAGGTGTGGTTTAGCCCTTGGGGTTCCTGTAGCACCTAAGGAAGGTCAATAAGGTTTTCATTTGCGGATTCCACTTCCTTAAGGTGATATAGGAAGTTGAATCATATCATAGTAACTCTTTGTCACATATTTACCCTATTGGACTGGTAATCTTAGATATGTGTGGGAGGAGGGGGCTACAAAGTGGTATCAGAGTGGGTTCCATTCTCTTTGGGTAATTCCAAGTTTCGTTCTCTTTGGGTGGTGTTTTGTTTTTGTCCTCTTTAGGTGATATTTGATATCAAAGAGTGGTATAAGAGCATGGTTGAACACTTGGAATGGATGCAAAGAATGTGTTTGTCATGCATACATGTAGGTTGTATATTTTTTTGATGTGTATGCATGGTGATGGTCATTGTTGCGGTTTTGTTGTCATGTAGAAGTTCATGATGTTGTGGTTGGGATGTGCTTTTCATGATTACATGTCAGTTGTAGATGAATTTTTTTATGCATGTTAGTGTCTATAGGTTGTTATGCAAGCCTTTTCATGGTTATGGTTATGCATGTATAGTAGGTCAAAGATGCATTGTGCTAGTCATTGTTGTAGCTTATGTCATCATGATGCTGATATGTTGGTTGAGATGGGGTAGGAAATGCAGATCAAAAGGCGAGATTGAAGCACTAGACAATGGGGTAAGAGCAGATCATCATACATGTTTGTATGTTGGGCATGCAGGTATGTTAGTTAATGGCTGTTATATTCCGTGTGGCTATATGTATGCCTATTATCTATTGTTGTTATGGTTATATATACACAATATATGCTAGTTAAGTGCAGTCACATGCACGTGTATTAGATAGTCATGTATGGTAGTTAACTTGTTGTTATATGCATTACGGTCATATGCATGATCAATATGTTCATTGCAACTAGTATCTTGATGTTATATGTATCATGCTAATCTGGATTTTCTCATGAATATAGTTATGGTTAGGGTATTCAGGTATGAGTCATTATATTTGTGATATTGTTTCGTGCTAACTTGGACTGACTTATGCAGATGTGATAGCCCCTTGAGATACGTTGAGGTATGATTTTGATTATGTCATTTACTTGGTTTATCTAGCATGTTATGTTTATAGGTTGTTTGAATGTTTCATTAATTGTATGTTATGAGTATGTGTCTATAAGATTGCATGAAGGAATGATCTTGTTCTAAGATGATTGTACTAACACATTATGTGCTGAGACAACTGATGTGCAATTGAGTGTAGAGTAGGTGATAGTTGTAGCATTATTATTAATGATTATGAGTTGATTGTTGATCCTGACATGGATGTTACTCTTGGTAAAGGTTGATTTCAAATTAATAGATATGATGCCTTGATCTTTGGAACATGTGACTGACATGTGTGAGTAGTTGTAGGGAAACATGCTTAGCATTAGTTTGACAAGGTAACAGTTGATTTGTTTATATAGCTAACAATTGGTTTATGTGATAGCACATAGTATGACTCAATTGCAGCAAGGTAAAAGTTAAAAGAAAGGAATTCAGTGAGAATTCATTTGGCTATGTTCGGAAACCACAATTCCAAATGAATGGGTGCTTTGCATGAATACCAGAAGTATTCTTAACCTTGATTCCGTTTGACATTATATGGATATGTGTTATATTCATGAATATGTATTTAACATGTATATTAGCTAGTTTCTAGCTATAGTTGGACTCGTTAAAGGAATTGGAGTCCCTTGAGAGATGACATGGATGTGTTAGTTACAAGGAAACGTCCTTGGCACAATAAGTTAACAAAATTGGTATATTGTTATATTTATTTATGTAGGATGATGTAGAGGATTACATGGCAAAAGAGGCTTCCATGAAATATTGAAGAAGGCTTGGTTTGAGCTTTCCCTTGGAAGCATTAGGAACCATGGGGTGAGTCATGGTGTATGTTGCTAGTTTGTGCTTTCGGTCTTTTGAGATTTGTTTGTGCTTGACCTACAATTTTGTTTATGTCTGGTGCATGGCCATGCCATTTTGTTTGTGGTGTCATATTACTATTGGTATTTCATGGTTTTCTTCTTGTTTGTTTCTTGTTCTTGCCTTTTATGTTTGAGGGCATTAGGATTTGGTTGGGAAAAGAGGAAAGTTAATGGAGCTCAAGGGAGTTAAATGAAACTCAACATGTAATGTAAGAATCAGATGAAACTCGATGCATGTATAAGGGCAATTGAAGGTAAGCATATGACAATTGATTGGACTACTTGGTCAATTGGGATAAATAGATGGTGGCAGTACAAACATGAGAAAGGTAAATTAAACAGACTTGAGGCATCAGATGCCTCAGCTATTTTGGGAAATATTATTCTCAATGTTGTGCATGGTGTGCATGAATAAAGGAAGTTATCTTAACCTTGATTTTATGATTTCTGGTAATTATGTTGTGGTCATGATTATGATAGTGTCTATATATGTATATATGAATGTATGTATGTCATTGTCTGACAGGGTTGTTAAGGATCATGATTTTTTTGTCTATATTTTTGTATATGTATGTATGTATGTCATTGCTTGACAGGGTCGTCAATGATCACGATTTATTTATGCTAATGATTATATATATATATATATATATGCATGCATGTCATTGTTTGACAAGGCCATTAAGGATCATTCTTGTGTAGGAATGATTGCTTTTGTAGGTGAATGACATGAAGGGGTTCCTGGTCTTATGAGGAACCAAGGAAGAAGAGTACTCTTGAAAGATAAATGAGGTTAGTATTATGAGGATATGATTGATATTATGTGCTTGCAATATGTCTATGTTTATGCTAGGACAGGTAATGTTGAGGGATACATAAACATAATGAAACCAATGTGATTTGTGACATGATGGGACAAGCATGGATAGTAGAAAGACACTAGAAGTAAGGTTTCTTGGTAGAGATAGTGTGGTTTTCAGATGTCTAGATGGTGTTGTGCACATGTTGGATATGCAGTGTTGTGTAGATATGGTTCTTTGTGCATGTTGCATATGCGGTGCATTGTACATATGGTGCAGCGGGCATGTTGTATATGTGGTGCTATGTACATGTGGTGTTGTATGAAGGATTGTACATGTGGTGTTGTGTACATGTTGTGCATGCGATGTTGTGTGCGGGTGGTGTTGTGTACATGTCGTGCATATGGTGTTGTGTATACATCGTGCATGTAGTGTTGTGTACACATTGTGCAGGTGGTGTTGTGTACATATGGTGTTGTGTACATTGAGCAGGTAGCACTATCTACATGTGGTATCGTGTACACGTTGTAGACGTTATGTTGTGTATGTGTGATACGGTTTAATTATGTTACGGGGATTGTGTATCCGATGTATCAGGACGTGTATTTGTTTTGTTGTACTTTGTGTACGTATATGTATTTTGTTGTACGCTAGGTGTAGGTGTATGTGTTGTGTTTTGTTGTACACTGGGCCTGAAAAAATGGCTTAAATCCCGGGGTCGCTGGCACAGAATTGGAAATTTTGGTCCCTGGTCACTGGTAGGTAAGTCTGTGAAAGCGACTTTAGATTGTTGGTCACTCATTTGCCCATAGCATGAGAGCGACTATGGCCTAAGAGATCCAGAACAACAGTGGGACCCAGGGACAGGCTGTCTGAGTAGTTGACTTGTCTCTTAAGGGTTTTGTTGATGATGTTGGATGACCGTGAGTGATGTGCCATCCCACTTTCTTAAGTCACATAGGAAGTCGAATCTGGTCATAATAGCATCTTGTCTCATGTTTGCCCTGATTGGCATGGTTACTTGGGTGGATGTGAGAGGAGGGCATTACATAGAGTTATTTATTATCCTAAAATTGAGTGAACTTGCATCCACTCTCAACTACTTTTGTAAATACAAGCACATAACATGCACAAACACTATTATTAATGTTATTGGAAATCCCAACTATAAAGGCAATGAGAATGTCCTGTATTCATTAACTTGGACACTTTACAATCTAATATTGTTTAACAATATTGTAAAGTATTATGTTTAATCGATCCAATTATTTAAAATAAATTAAAATTTAAAAAATCGCTCATTTATTTACTATTATTTTGTTATAACTAAACAATAAATATACAAATGTGACAAGCTTATTGTATAGATAAGAATTATTGAGTTTCCACTCTTTGTTTTCTATTATATCTTCTGTCAAATCATTTTCAGTTGAGAAAAGTCGTTTTTTTAACGAGGGACGGTTCTAAATCTATTGGCATGCCAATTGCTACATTGCTAAACATTAAGATCAATAGCGAAATACAGTGGGGAAGGGTTAAACAAAAGAAAGATCCCACACCTAAGATCTGATTCTGGAAAAAATTAATGTGTCAGTGAAATCAATGGAGTGAATTATCATTCGGCCAAAATTTCTTCAGTGTTTAAGATTCTGGAAATTTCGAAATTGTTATTATTTTAAATAAATTTATAACTTTTATAGATTTAAAATTAGATATTATTAATGTTAATATATAAATAATTATGTTTTATAGATTTAAAATTAAATATGAGTTAATATTAATACATAAATAATTATATTTTAAAATTGTTTTTGTTTGGTTAAAAGTTTATTATTTTCGAATTTAAGGAAACAAGTTAACATCCCAATACTTATAGGTAAGTTAATAGCCCAAGACTTAGAGGTATATGGTAGGAAGCCTCTTACACATTACTAGTGGGGTAATTACATGTGGCATGGTTTTCCTTGAATGATAGTGATGAGTCAACCTGCATTAGAGGATAACATCGAGTTATAGTTGTCTCCACTATTGGTTGTTATGATAAGTTTTCCCAATGTTTTTTGAATGTAAAACTTGACTAGAGATTTACAAGTCGAGAGATTTGATCCCTCTAGACATTTGATGAATGGTTGACTTATTCCAATTAATGTTTAAGTAAAGGTTTGATATAATTACATGACTTTAGAGAAAATTGTACCTAAAGCAAAATCTATTTTTAGTAAATTTGAATCTTAAAATTCCTTTTAGTATGATACATCTCAAGTTTGAATTTATTAAACATAACTTACGAGTTACAAGATTTCAAATTATGTTAGTTAATTATATTATATAGAGCCATTGCCTAAATATGTTATATTTCGGAGTTTTGGTTGAATCTGGCCTTTTTTTGGGCCAAATCTTATGTTTTTTTTTTTGGTTTAAAATGGATATTTGACTACATATATGGATTTAGCACCTTGACTTGAAGAGTTTACAACTCAAACTTGTGATTCCAAGATATCCCTATTGAATTTTAAATAATTTAAATAGGAAAATACTCCAGGAAACCCTCCAAAATGTAGAACAAATAGACTACAACTTATATATATCCAAGAGACCCAAAGCTAAATTACAAGCCATATAAATCGTCACACCCAAAGCCAAATTACAAACCACATAAATCCAAATTACAAACCACATAAATTGTGTTGATGAAATCCAATAGATTCCAAATAAAAAATTGCTTGTTCAATAAATCTTTCAACAAAACCAACAAACTAATCTACCTATTTACTAATGTAAGCATTATTTCTCAATCTCTTTTATTTTTAATCTAACAATTTACTAATATAAACCTTATTTCCCAATTTTTATATTTTTAATAAATAATACCTATTAAATTAAGGTTTCCAAAAAAAATTGCAATAATCTCTCTGTCTCTGTAAACAAGTGCATGCATATTTAGTTAGATTGTAAAAAGTTGGCTTGCATATGCTCAGCTCTTTTGCATATAGATATTCAGTAATTTCAATCTCAGATATGAATTGACTGATATCTCCATTTCTCAATGAAAAACAATAATAGGGATTTTAGGATCATGAAAGCATAACCAGCAAGAAGACCTTTTTCTGGTATACTCTTAGTAGCATATTCAAAGCACTACCAATAAGGAATAAGGTTTAAGTCTGCATTGATAATTTGTGGATTCAATATTTTCATTTATGATTGGACAATACCAGTTTGAAGTATTGAGTTAGGTTCATGAGTATAGGAGCTAATAAAAGAAAATGGTAAAAGGGATTATCTTTACCTTGTCAGAAAACAACCACCTGTATATGGCTCTACGTGTTAGCAATCTGTTTATCTTAATTTTTCAAGTACATAAATCAAAATATCAAAATATATAGCAGTTGTTGTAGAGGATCTCTTTTGTTTTTCATATATGATATCTGAAAGTTGCTATTAAATGGCGTTGTTTATTGAGTCCATAAGAAAGTCTTGTCATTTTTTCTTTAAATTTTTTAATTATAACAGTTTTTAAATCATTTTTTATAGTGAAAATAGATTAACATCATCAAAATAATTCGCTAACTATAACTTAAATTTTTCAAAATTTCTATAAAATTTAATCAAAATCTTACCAAAATTTCCACTATTTTCTAAAAAAAAAATCATAACCTCTATAAACTACTCTCTATTAAATCAATATTTTCACAAAGGAGACAATGGTCTGTCTGTCCGTCTCACTTGGATACAGACAGGTGCATGCACATAAATATAGACTCACTTGATTGTAAAAGTTTGTCTAGCATATTCTCATTTATGTTTTCTAAAGCTCTATTTCATATAGGTATTTAAGCGCTCTATTGCATGCATGTATACAGTAATTTTAATCTCAAATATGTGCTAATTAACAATGCGTAGGGAAAAACAAAGACAGACACAGCAATCAAAACATACACAAATGACACAGTAAGTTAACGTGGTTCACCCAACCAATCTGGGCTACGTCCACCAAACAGAGGCATCGACAATCTTATTATTAATCAAGAGATTACAAAATAATCATTTTCCTCACAAAATCTCATACTCCAATATCTGTACGGGCATGTATTTTATAGCCAAGAGAATCTAACTGACTCATAAATCCTCTCACAACAAATATAGGATACATTAACTCTTTCCCAACTAACTGGAGCTAATCTAGCAACAAATTCTATTGTTGTCACACATTAGAGATTTTTTGCCTACTTTGTGAAACAGAAAATCTCAACAATCTCCACCTTGACAACAATTAGCCTGATACCCTGTTTGTTTATTATTTTATCTTATATTTTCTGCAAGCCAAGAGAAGCCAAACACCAGCGTAGCTTCTCCAACAAAACTGGTTTCGTGAACATGTCTGCACAATTCTCCTTTGTATGCACCTTTTCAAGAGAGACTTCCCTTTCAGTGATAACCTGTCTTACAAAATGGTACTTGATCGGTATATGCTTTGATTTACTATGATAGGCCGAATTCTTAGCCAAATGTATTGCACTTTGACTGTCACAAAATAACTTGATGTTGTCCTGCAGCCTACCAAACTCACCAAACAAACCTTTCAACCAAATCGCTTCTTTGCAAGCATGAGAAGCAGCAATGTATTTTGCTTTAGTAGTGGATAAAGCAACAATGTTCTGTAGCTTTGACATCCCGCTGATAGCTCCACCTGCAAGAGTAAAGACATACCCTGATGTTGACCTTCTCTTATCCAAATCCCCTGCAAAATCGGAATCAACATATCCGCAAACAAATTCACTATTCTTATTGTAAGTGATACAATAACTACTTGTGCCTCTCAAATACCGAAGCACCCATTTCACTGCTGACTAGTGTTCTTTACCCGGATTTGCCATATACCTGCTGACAACCCCAACTGCATGTGAAATATCAGGTCGAGTACAAACCATCGCATACATTAAACACCCTACTACATTGGCATATGGAATTCGAGACCTATAATCCTTTTCTTCATCTGTATTAGGACATAAACTCGAAGAAAGCTTAAAATGGGAAGCTAAAGGGATCGACACAGGCTTCACATTGTTCATACCAAACCTCAAAAGTATTTTCTCAACATACTTCTGTTGTGATAGCCACAGCTTACCATTACTCCTGTCTCTGAAAATCTCCATGCCCCAAATCTGTCTTGCTGCTCCTAGAT